>OZ005653.1:233131538-233446538 GCA_963930645.1 Salticus scenicus
CATTAAAAGATGTTAAGCTTTCTGTAAATAAAGCTTCTAATTCTAATAATTACTATACATTATTTATAAGGAGTAATGCGCTTTTTTTTACGAAGTTGAGAAAACTGTTTATTTTCAAGAAGCTGTTACGCGCTTGCTATTAGTACTACAAAAAAGGTGTAATGAAGGAAATTGTAGGAAATTTAATCCTCTTTAAACATTACAATAGAAAAATATCGCTCAATTCAGCCATTTCTGAGATATTTCGAAAAAGCCGAAAAACTAGTAAATTTTCGAGGTTTTTCAGCCGACAAAAATTCTCCCGGGCCGACCATGTTGGATTTGCATATTAGTACTAATATGAACAAATTAAAAAAAACAAAATCTTTTACCTCACCTTTTGCAAGGTACAATGTATTTATTGACTTGACTATTAGCTCTTTTAGCTGAAAAAAAATGTGTATGTATACACACACACACACACACACACACACGTATATATATATATATATATATATATATATATAAAGTTTTTCTTCATAACATGTAATTTATATTTTTATCAAATATAAAATATATGTTTTACTCTGCATTATAAAAATAAATAAATAAATAAAATGCACTAACTATAAAAATCGTATTTTTTTTTTTTTTTTTACCTACAATTTCAAACTATTTTGCTTTTCACAGAAGAGTAATTCACTTTCATATTAAATTCCTTTACTACTGGTGAAAAATAATAAAATTTCTGGGAAAGAAGTTGTCTGTTCTGTTTATAATTTGATAAATATATAAAAAAAAAAAAAAAAAAAAAAAAGAAAAAAGCCGCAATTTATTAAAGATTATTGTTTTTTTTTTTTTTTTTTCTCACGTTATTTAGTTTTTATTCCCTCTCTAAAGATTTTTAAATAAGTGATTATTTCTCTTTTTAGCTACAAGATCTAAGTTTCAAGAATCTAAATAGAAGAAACTTTCTCTTTTCTTTACAATGAATTACTTCATCGATTTCAATTACTTCTTTCTCGTGTTAGAATACCTTACGAAGCCATTTCCGATTACATCTAACTGATCTCTAAATGTAGACATTAGAAACTCTGTGATAATTTGTCTCTGCCTTCAACAGTTCACTAACAAGTTAATGGAAACTGTAAATAAGTAATAATACGGCGACAAACTGCAATAATCGCTTCTTTTCCCTTTCTTTTTATTTTCGAGAAAATAAAGCTCGCTGGAACTAATAACATTTACCGGCAAATAGAAAAACCAGATATTTTAAAACAAACTAGTATGCTATGCATATTACAAAACTTCTTTCTCCATCATTCTATGCAACATCGCCATCTACCGGTTAACGTGCACAGAAATTTAATAAATATAACTTCTCAATATAAAATTAGAAATTTTAACTAATGGCTATTCAAATATAGCCATCTGAAAAATCACTTATAGTGAATAACAGCAGCGTTTTCTTTTGACCGTTATGCATCAAACTAAATAATCATAGTTCCTTATAATGACCATCTTACATGTCAAGTTTAGTACACTTATAGAGCCACAGAAACTGAGATATAGTCTTCTCTTAAACGGGAAATATCACAATATATTAAAGTTATCTGTCAGCCAATAGACACCTGTTTTGAATAAACATTCATTATCATATAATGACTCTCTTACATATCAAATTTGTGCATTAATGTATTTTAAAAGCTGAGATACAGTCTTCCCGTGAATGGTAAAAATGACTCTAAAGAAGCACTACCAACTGTGTGTCATAAGCCAAACCTAATTAGCATCAATTTATACCAAGGTACATCAAAATACCAAGTTTCGTAAAGTTCCGTAGATTTTTTTCCTGGGGTGTAGCGTGCACAAAATTTTTGTAACGAACACACACACATATACAGACTGACACACAGACGTTTTCTGAAACTTATCAAATTAAGATTAAAAACATATTAAAACGAGTAAATTCATTGTGGTCTCAAATTTTCACACAAATCTATCTTTTTATGTATTATTAAATAAATAAATAAATAAACCCATGGAATGCATAATGTCTTTACAATAGGTAATATTCGTTTTTATTGAATAGTATTAAAATTTGATCAGAAAATGAACTTCGAGAAATTAGAGGGGGAAAATATGCCACTTTTGATTGTAAAATTTTGCATATGTGTGTTTATCAGACATTTTCAGTGATTTCAATTTGCATATTTTTCATATTTAGTTTATACATGGTTAAAATGTTGTTCCTTTAGAAAGAAAAACATTTGCTATATAAACTATTTGGTTAAAACTATTTCTATTTATTATCTATCTAGAATAAAAATTCGCCAAGTGTGAAAAAAAATTATATAGATATATAGTTTTAGCATTTTTACTTCACTACATATTAAATGTGAAATCTAGCTGCAGCATATTTTACTTATTAATGGACATTTTTAATCATATTAATTATTATGGCAATAATTTTTCATCGAAGTATTTCACGCTGATGACCTCAAATTATTTATTGAATCCACTGTAATTATAGAAATATTTAAACGTTTTAGCTAATTTTACATTATCATAAAAAGAACAGTATCAAATTATAACCAAGATGTTTGTAAACAATGTGTGTGTTGCTATACGAAAACAGCTAGTTGCATCGATTAATATAAAACAATTGTGTGTTATAAAAGAACAAACGAAATTTATGTAATGGCGGGCTTAAATAAAAGGTCGCCAAATTCATTATATTACCGGGGGAAAAAATAGATTTTACTGGGTAATTAATATTAAGATATTTCGTCAAATAGGGTCAAACAAAATGTGGCTAATAGACACTCACTTGTGTATATATATGTCTTAATACTCTAAAGTTACCGTCATATAGATATAGCGCAAAGAAATTTTAAATTAAAAAGATATTCGGCTTTTTTAAGGGTGTTCAAATCAAACCATTAAAATAGTATCGTTAATATTAACCCATATGCAGAATCAAGTATTTCTTACTTTTTATTTTGCTTTTATAATGGATGATGATAATGATTCAAAGATTAATTTTTACATTACTAATATCACTAACACTATTTTGATTATCGTTATTATTATTAATTATTACATCAACTACCACTATTATTTCTATAATAATATTCTATATTAAATTCCGCTCAATTTTCATAAAGTTTTGCATGTAATTCTGGTATTTTAATGCTATTACAACAGTTATTTTTATACTTATAATAAAAAAATCTCATTAAATTTCTGAAAAATGATATATATATATATATTTAATCACATTTTCGGAAACAAGATAAGAAAAAGAAAATTTCCGTGTAATGTATTTACACAGACTCAAAACTTATTTTAAGTAGCAAAAATATCTGACTGGAATTATGCTCATAAATTTAAAGCTTGGTTTTAAGTTAAAATAGATGAATATCGCGTAAGTATAATTAAATATCTATGTATGCATGCATATCTAAATAATAATAATTAAAAAAATGATAATGGCATTATGCCTTTATTCATTTGCAATATATCTAGACATGTTTATTTATTTATTTATTCTTTTTAAAAATGTTTTATATATCTTTTCATAATATCTTTTTTGATATTTTTACGCAAGATTCTCATATGAACTTTCTTTTTTAATATGTTTTAAACATTTCGCCTCAATTTATTTCTGAAGTAATTCTTTTATCAAAATTATGATAATATAAATACGATACAAATTCATTTTTTTTTTTTTTTTCTTTTTAAGAAAAAAAAAAAAAAAGTTATTTTACATAAAATTTTCATGAATTATTTTGATAATTTTATTAAAAAAATATCGCAAATAAAAAAAGTGTACAGAATAAGAATTTAAAAAATATGAGTAAATAAAAACCACTATACCGACAATTTGTAGATTTTTTCTTTCTTCTTTGTATATAAATGGTCATTAGTAGTACGTGGGGAAAAGAAAAAAAAAGTATTGTACTAAACATTCTAACTGCATTCTCATTAAGTACAGCTGTCAAACTGAACTAACTTTTTTATTCAGTATATAAAATATAAATTTAGGAAGCTGATTTATTTTTCAGTTCAAGTGAAATTTTAAAAATAGAATGAGAAGTAAAATATATTAATTATCGTATTTATTTTATTAATTTATTAATGTCATAATTAGAATTAATATTACATATTTGTATTCTTTATTATTTTATATTTGTTTTCTTAACATTTTATACTTATATTTTTAAATATTTTATAATTATATTTTTAAATATTTAAATTTTTCTAAGCTATTTTCAGCATATATCTATTTAATTATTTTTCTTATTTTCAATCTTCAATGCATGTGAAATTTCGATAAAAATTAGAAATCGAAGTTAATTCTTAATTTATCAAAATAACTGCTTAGAATTATTTGAATCGCATATTAAATTAATAATTTTGATGTCGCGTTTCTATTTGATAAGGACAAAGGGAAGTCTGTATTCTGGTTTAAGAGTCTTGAACCGGGATTTCCAATGGAACCAATGTATTTAAATGTATTTTAGCAATTGTGTTTTGCTTATATGAACAACCAAATCATCCTCAATTTCTGAAACAATACTATTTCTTTCTTTCTTTTTTAAGATTTCTTTAAGCAAGAAGGGGAACTAAAATGTAACTTTTATATGTTGAATTTACAAAGAGGCAAAACTAATTTTAAACAGAAAAAATATTTGACTGGAAGATACACGTTTAAATGTAATTCCTGGTTTTAAATTGCAGTATGTGAGTATCACGTAAGTATAGTTAAGTACAATACATATGGGCTTATATATCTAAAATGCTTTAGAGGAATATATAATGGATTGAGCTTATTTGATTTGCAACATAATCTAGACACATTGTTTTTTCTTAAGCAATATGCTTTCAGATATTTTTATACAAGTTTCTTTGGGATAAAAAAATATATATGTTTTACATATTTTGCATCGATTGCTGAAACGTCAGTGGAAACATTATATACATCAGTAAAAACTATACCACTTATTCTATGTTTTTATGTAGAACATGAATAATTGTTCGAAATTTGACATAATTTGGATGATTATGTGACATTGTCCGAACATTTTGTAAGATCCTGTGCCTTAATTATTAAGCTTAAGCACACATATTTCTACAGAAAATATGCTTCTAAGCATTTCAGTAACATATGTTAGTTTCATTTTGATGAAAATAAGTGTAACTACATAAAAATATATTTAAACAAAATTCTGTCTATGGGCCACGATAAGAAATCTTTTGGTGTGTCTGTGTATACGAACCATAAGCAATATAGACATGAAAAATTATACAACTATTTCTGTATGGCACATGAACATGAGAACCAATTTGCAAATCAATTAGGGAGTTTTGCGGCCGTTACTGTAGTACATACAGATTCTGTCCATAGGTGATAATGCTAAGAAAAACTTTGGTGTGCCCCTGTACACGAACGACAAACAGAATATACACATAAAAAGAAACAACAAATGCTGAGTGACTCATAAATCACTGTGTACCAATGTGCATATTAATCCAGTGATTTTTGTGGCTGCAGTCGTAGTACACACAGACACACATGCAACTACACAGACGCCAAAAACTTTTTTAATCTGGACAGAAAACGACATAATGTTTTTTTTTTTTTTTTGGTGAGAAACCCCATATAAGCTTGTAACTCTACCATATTTTTGTTTATTTACTAAGATTTGTGAGATGATAAGGAGTTTTTTCACAAAAAGAACTTCTGATGAGTAGTTAAAATAATTGGATTTTAAAATTAATTACGCGGCATGAGAAAAATCCCTTAAGAAATTTCAACTATTGGAAAATATCTAAAGTCTAGCTCCTTTTTCGGATAATTTGCTTAATTTTTACTCTATTCAAATGCCTTTTTGACAAAAGTTGCCCAATATATCCAGCTTTCAACCCATGCAATATTTTTTAATTATTATTATTATTATTTTTTTTTTTATCTTTCGCACATGCGCAGTGAAAACGTTTTTCATAAAACTGTTCATATTTCATGGGATATTTGAGATATTTGTATTCCGATTGCAGTATGCTATTTCAAAAGCGTTTTTTCAACTTATCTAAAAGTGGGAATAATTTTCGTTAAAAACTCTGCATAATATAAAAAAACATGCTGATATATATATATATATATATATATATATATATATATATATATATATATATTTGAGTTTTAAAATAAATGCTTATATCTCCGTTATTTAAAATGCTATCGTCACACAAATTCATCCACAAATTAAACTGGGTCTGTATTAACATATCCTAAAGTTACAGTTCATTTCGTTCACTTAACGGTACAGGGTGATCACAAACATTATTGATTTTGCTCAATTTGTTACCGACCCTTTAAATGTTGTCTTAAGCAAAAAAAAAATCTTCACTGAAAAACATGAGACGTTCTGCTGTTATTAGAATCCAAACCACTGCGAGCACTGTCTGTAACTGGAATTTGTGCCTGTAACTGGACTCAAATTCAGCTCTGTTAACTAAAGGCAAAGGGAGAAATAGAAGCATATATTATACAATAGAGAAAATATAGAAATATTTGCATACGTCAGAATAGAAATATCTTTCATAATGTTTAATAAACGTAAACACAATATTTTTTATTTAAAATTGACTTTTTTTCCACAGGACTTTAGATAATATTAATTTGACATTCAATATTGAAAAACGAAAACATTTATTTAAATTTTATAAAACTGCATAATATTTGTGAATATATTGAAAAACAACTAAAATTATCATAAAAGTCAAAATATCTGTAGAAATTATAATATTTCTTTCAAAAAGTACTTGCTTAATTGTTTGTTTGTTTCTTTATTAAAAAAAAAAAAAAAAATCTGGTGTGAAACAACCACGCGACTTCCATTACTCACTATCACACGTATTATATGCATTTTTGAGATATAATGTGATCAGAAAGCATAAAAACGACCTAATGAAGTAGAAACCTAAAATTTTTCCGGTAAGAGAAACTTATAAAGACATATAAAATGAAGCTTACATATAGCGAGGTAAAAAATAAGAAAAAAAAAACTGATAGAGTTATTTTTTGAAACACAAATTTCCGAAATTTGAAGATGATCTACCTAAGCAGGAAGACTGTTAATTTTCCTCTAATAACCACGTAATACACGAGAAAGAAATGGATTTATATAACAATTTTCAAGAAAATCGTTAGAGCCGTTTTTGAGATACCAACTGACCGGAAAACAATAATTACATACAAAAGTATTTATAAAAGTGAGTTAATATGTCGGGTTTAAAAAGAAATCCGTACAGCCGTTTTTAAAGGAACGCGCTTGCAAGACCTGAAATTGAGCTATTTATACAGGACGCCTATCAATTTTCCTGGACTAACCAACTATATCATTTGAAAATACATCTAATAAAGTGTTTATTAGCAAATTTCAAGAAAATAGTTAGAGTCATTTTTGAGATACGGACTTACAGTCCCACTTCCGGTTATTCAATTTCCACCAAAATTTTGAAAATTCATCTGTACACCTGACCTGTCTTAATTCTGACATTTTGTAGTTATATACTTAGTAATTTCGGAGATATGATAGCCAGAAGATTCCACACATACATACACACATACACACACACCGACCAATTGCCAAAAACCACTTTTTTGGACTCAGGGGACCTTAAAACGTGTAAATCAGGTGAAATCTCGATATCGAATTTTTGGACCAAATATAATACTTCCATAACCTTCGGTAGTAGGGTAATGCATGCAATAATTCAAAATTTATACTTCTTTAATATTTTACGTAATGTAAAAGAAATATTGTAAATCCAAAAGCGCATGCAAATATCTGTTGAATTTTTAATATTTTAAATGACAAAAAATATATATATATATATATATATATATATATATATATATATATATATATACATATTTTTTTAATGGATTGCCCGAATTAATTTTTACAAAAACGAAAATGGTCAATCTATAGCATTTGAATCTGAGATTTTTATATTATTATTCTTAACGCTCTAGAAGCAAATTCAAAGATTGGAGACTTATCCATTCAGACGGAAGTATGATTGATATTTTCTTTTTCATTTATTTTTTGAAGACAAACGTAGTTTTAATGATGGATTTCCCCCATTAATATTTACAGGAGTGAAAGTGATCAAACCTACGACTTTTGGCTTAACATCCTAATTTTTAACTAACTAAGTACGGTATCCATGTCGATAACTCGCACACACACACAAATTAATAAATAAAAATAAAATAATTTCTACCTTATTTTAATTGAACTTTGCACTTACCAAACTACGGCAGTGTAATTATATGTTAAAAGATAACATTCAATAAAATAGTTTATTAATTAAAAAAAAAAAAAAAAAAAAAAAAAAAAAAAAACAGTAAAGAGAGAAGAAGTAAAGTTTTCAAAATTTCTTAGTCTTAGAAGAGACAAAATTTTAAAATTTACATTCAGTAGTAACTTAAAATGCAACGAATATATATATATATATATATATATATATAAATGATAGATATCGTAATAAAATTTAACCTTAAAATTTAGCAACTAATAGATACAAAACAATACCAACACAACAAAAATGGAACTGATTTTAACTTATAGGTAAGACAGAAAGTGTTGCGATACAGATAAAGAACCAATAAGAGACAAAAACAATTTAAATTACTTACGCCGACATGAATGATAATAATAATAAAAGGACTATTAAACTTAATGACAGAGAAAAAATAAAGGACCACAGAAATAATAATTGGATAAAAATGCTTAAAATTATAAGTAAAAACTCGTCATATATATATATATATATATATATATATATATATATATAATTTTGAATATATACTTTTGGGATAAACCTTTTCAACTTTGTTGAGTCTTTCAAGTAAAAGTAACTGAATAACTTTACCACATCTGATAATACATCCTAAAATACGATTTTCGGTTTCTGTTTTATATGAATATTTAAACAGCTAAAATCTAAGCAATATTTTTATATTGTAAATATTCATATTATCACAGAAAAAATATTTTTGATATGAAATTTTGAATTCTTGAATATATTCTGGCATTTTTCTCTAGTAAACTTTTTTTTTTTGTGAGAATGTCGTGCACCCAATAACAAACTACGAAGTAAAACAGTCTTAAAATACAAATTTACAAACCCTGCAAAAATAAAATACGTAAAAAATTTCTAGACACTTTTATCTATAGTGCAACACTAAGAACAAGTTATTGTTAAAGTTTTTATATGTTGGATTTTTTATATCGACAAAAATATTTTACGATTTACCATTCAGGTTATTTAAAAAAATGTAAAATATTTTATTGTTTGTTTTGAAGAAAACTAAGAACAAAATTTTCAGAAAAATGTAATTTATTTCATACAAGTTTCATTAAATGCCTAAAAAAATGCAGTATTTTAGTCAAGATGGTTTATCATTTGGTAAGTTATTTTATAAAATATGTAAAATAAAATAATTTCGAATACACTATTATGTCTTTTCCGTAAAAAAGTGTTAAATATTGTAGTTAATATGTTAGGTTTGCATTGAAGACTGGGGGAAAAGAAATTTTTGCCACTCCCTTTTAATACTATTTATATTAACCTATATGGGTCATTCTCTGAAAAGTGGGCTTTTTTAAAAAAAAAAAAAAGTTAGCTCAAATAAAATTGCTCCATTTTTTTTTCCTTTAATTTTGTGCATATACACGTTAATAAAAATAATAAAAATACATACACAGTTAATAAAAAATAATATGAACCAAGCTGTATCTGATAATTTTTTAAATAGTAATTATTTTTATTAATTAGAAAAATGACGGAATGATTGTGAGGGAATGACAAATTTCTTCTAGAAACTACTTTATAAAAATATTATTAAGTTTAGCTATATTTTCAAACACTAAATATTTATTAAAACACATTTTTATTAATATAATAGCATAAAAAAGCAAATTTGATTTCTTTTAGTTAACTTTATAATGAGTGAGGGAATGACGTATAATAAAAATACTGTATTTCAATGTAACATTTGAGAGCCATATGCTATTCATTGTAAAATGTTTCCAACAGAACACAAAATATTTTCTTTACTTTACTTCTATATAAATTAAGTTTCACTTATATAAAGTACGTGCTGCCATTAATGGAGTAAGTAGGGGTATAATTACAGTTTGATGAGGGAATGATATCTATTACCAGGGACAACAATAATAAGTGTTCTAATTTCTTTCATTGCATAATATGTAAATGTACTATAATGGATAAATATTTGTTAAAGCATGTTTAATAAATTTTCACTTCAAATAATCTAAATATAGATGCTTTAATACTATAGAAACCATTTTATTTACTTACATGTGGAAATGGGGACACAGTGGGGGAATGATATTTTGCATTTTAAAAAATATTTTAAAATTATATTTGAATTCCAATAACCAAAGAATAACAGTTTATACGCAAAACCAATTAATATTGATAGTTTGGACAGCTTTTGTTTATGTGCTTTTAAAAATATGCCCTCAAGACTACTGGGACATGAAATGACCACTTTTCAGAGAATTACTCATATACTCACACTTTGTACAAGAAAATATTCATTTCAAACTTAAATTGGTCACTTTGCACTCACAATTAGTGCATTAAAAATACAAATACGCCAGAACGGGGCAGGGTATTCCTCCACCGTCTCTAACACTGCTCTCTGTCATGGATGCTCTCTCGCATCCTTTTCTTTAGCCCTTTAAGGGTTACAATAATATATACTCCCCTCCATTGGAGCTACTATGATTGCGCGATTCACCGGCATTATAAATATCACGCAAATAATAATAATAATAACAAGACAAATAAAATTTATCTGGTGTGTAACAGCCAAACGAATTCCATTACCCACTACTACACATTTTATATACTCTTTTAAGAAATAGTGTGATCCGAAGGCATATAATTTGTTTAACAAACTGGACACCTTTACGAGCCAACTGATACATACGCCAGAAAGACGTATAAAAGAGAATTTTCATAGCGAGTTAAAAAAAAAAAAAAAAAAAAAAAAATCGTTAGAGCCGTTTTTTCAAAGCCGCTTTTTAGAGCCCATTTTCGAATTCTATAACTGACCTGCTTAATCAGGACGTCTGCCAACTTTCCAGTCTTAACCAAATAATATATGCTGAAAGATACTAAAAAGGGGTTTTTGTAGCAATCTTGAAGAAAATCATTACAGCGGTTTTTGAAATACAGACATTCGGTCACATTGCCGATTTTCACCAAAACTTGGCAAGCTCATCTGCGCACCGAAAAATAACATTTACGATTAAGAAAACATATCTAAAAGGTTTTAAAAAATACAGTGGCTAAGTATTCCACATCCAACTTGTTTCTCGCAAACTATAGGTTGTACAGGTACAACTTTTAGGACTTTTTTTTTTTTTTTTTTTTTTTAATCAAGTAAGGAATTTAGCTGTGTGTGCAAAGTTTGGAGACTCTTGATGGAGCGCCCTGTATAAAAAATTCATTATATTTCTGATTTTAATGGAAAGATACAGTGAATGAAAGAATGAAGTAATTACAGTAATGAAAGTATGAGTACAGTAATGAAAGAATACAGTGGCTAAGTATTCCACATCCAACTTGTTTCTCGCAAACTATAGGTCGTACAGGTACAACTTTTAGGACTTTTTTTTTTTTTTTTTTTTAATCAAGTAAGGAATTTAGCTGTGTGTGCATAGTTTGGAGACTCTTGATGGAGCGCCCTGTATAAAAAATTCATTACATTTCTGATTTTAATGAAAAGAAGAGGCAGTTTTTGTTTTTATTGTTCTGTTAGGATTTATTAATTATTATTATTAATTATTTATTTATTTTATGGCCACCCAGCTTTAAGTAAATAGCTTTTAAGTAGGACCCTCTCAATTCTGGAATTCAGTAACGAACTATCTTATCAATTACTGTTAATTTGAACGCTTCCTTCATCTATGCAGACAGGCTTGATCATGTAAGCGAGTCATGTGTTCCACTATTCGTGTGATAGTAAACGATTGTGTCGACAGTCGTAAGTATACCTCAAATCTTGTGATGATGTTGATGATGATTATGCCCTAATAAGAATATGATCAATGCTACCGAAACAATTGTCCGCATTTTTATTGTTCTTTATTTCTTTATTTATTTTTTTTTTTGTGTGTGTGTTTTATATGATTAAAATATCTCTTTGGCTTACTTACAACGACAAGTATCTATCTAATAAAATAATACATCAAAGAATATTCTATTAGATATAAAAAGTACTATTAAATTTAGATTAATAGATTCCGTAATACACCTTATAAATAAGCATAAATTTGAAATTTAAATACGAAAATTTTTTTCCAATTGGATAAGAAAAATGTTTATAAATATTACAATAATATGTAGTTTATCATTGATTTTAACCATTTTTTAAGCATTTTGTCTTTAAAAAAAATTATGCTAAAATTCCTGGAATTTATAGCGACATTATACATAATGTTATTTTCATATACTTAAAAAAAAAAAAAAAATCTTGTGCATATTCTAAGTAAACAAGCACATTATTTTTTGGGAGATAGTAAATAACACATAATATTTCGACAATTTTTCATGAACCTGTAAATGAGCCGTTCAGTGCACACATCGACTAACTCCACTTTTTGAAAAATCTTAAATTTTATGTCAAAGCACTTGGTATAATCATAACTTTTTGTATTTATAATAACTTTCCGGAATAATAAAGATTAGCACCGTTAAATGGCAAATTTTTTTTGGCCATTGAATAATAAGTAATTTATTTCAGAAGCCATTTCGATTAACTCCATACTCTAATGTAAATCGTTTCGGTAACGCTGTATCTGTTCTGGCCGTGCATCGACGCTTATTTGTTTTTAAACAGCGGAAGATGCTCTCTCCCTCTCAATAATATTCGTAACAAAATCGCATCGGTAAACAGATAAAAAGAACAACGTTTACAGTAGACTTTACCTGTAGTAAAAGTAATATATTTTTTTCTTTTAAATTATACTGCTAAAATATTAAATTATACTGCTAAAATATTAGTTAATGCGCTGGATAAAGTTAGAAAGGTCCAAACCCTATCTCATACAATTCAAATGTGACTATAATGAAGATACAGAATTTCAAACCATTAATATAAGAAAATCTTTAGTGGGTAGACCGCAAAGTTTGAAAAATATAGATCAGCCTTTATTATATCCTAAAGGTAGAACTGTGACAAGGGAAAAATGGAGAGACATGATGGACCTGCTAAAATTCATTCCTCCTGTTAAACACGATTACTATAAGAACTTGTCAACAAATCGAAATGACGAATCCTCGCATACAGCTGATGAAGAAGACATTATTTATAATATTGCTGAATCATCCCAAAGAATAATGCCGCTGACATAAAACTGCTATGAATTAATTACAAAAATTATAATATAACAGAACTGACAACATACATTCTTATGGAAAAGCTGTGATAAAAATGTATAATAACTAACTTTTTCTGTAATAAAAAACTTAAAAATGTAAAGACTTAATTTAACTTTATTACTTTTTTCAGTTGCCAAATCGATTAACTCCACCAGTCACATAAAAACTGTAACATTACTGACGATTGTTTGTTGGCTATTCTTTCTTATTAATTTTATACACCGTTAGATGAAAGCTATATCTGCAATTATGCATTCTACATTATATATTTGAATTCATATTATCAGAGGAATTTTAAAAAACAATATACATTACATCATCGCGTTTCTCAACTTTTTGTTTTATGGAGTTAATCGATGTGTGCACTGAGCGGCTCAAATATGCTTTTATCTTTAAATTTACGATACTTTATTTGGATCCAAGCTGTTAGAGATATGGAAAACAATAAAATTTAACAGCTAGAGTGTATTATTATACGACTTTTACACCATCACAAATGCACAACATATATAACACGATAGTTATTTTTCTGAATTTAAAGAAATAGTTAAAAAAAAAAAAAAAAAAAAAAAACATTATTTATACATTCAACCGATGAATGGGATAAACATCATAAATATTTACAAAGAGAATAGATGATGCAAAACGAATGTTTGTGCATAAATACATTTTATATTTTCAAAAATTTAGTAGATTATTAACTTTTTTTTTTCTTTTATCTTTTTTTTTTTTTTTTTTTTTTTTGTAACAATAAAAGAATTATTCCATACATCTTTGTAAATTTCGAGATAATTCATTTATTTCCAAAGCATTTTAAATTTTGACCCTTTATCTTACGGAGTGACATATCTCATTCCATAAAAACAAAAAAAAAAAAAAAAGAATAACATGAAATTTAGCGAATTAATGTGAACGTTACTTACTACGGATCGAACGTATATACTTTTTGTAATCTCACTCTATGGAACTAAGCGCTACATAAAACTAGTAGACATAGGTGGACTCTGCTCAGTCCTCCATCATATGTATAGTATTAGTTCTCATAAATTTCTAGTACAAAACATATTATATTCATGTTACGAGAAATGAGTTTGACCAAACACTTGACAGAGTGACAGAACGAAATCCCCGCCTAATAGGCTACCCACCGTTAAGTTCGAGATATTTATCTTATTCTAATCTATTAATTTATTTTATTGGGGTCAATTTCGTAGTTTAGTTTTCATGCTACTATTTCCAATGCAACAATCCCCAAAATGCATATTTATATGGAATATCGCCCAATTTTGCTATGTTGATAAAATATTAAATTTCGAAAATAACTTACGAAATTTTCCTGATAGAATATTTGTGGTCAATCATGTTCAAACAAGTATCAAAAATGTTATTTTGAAGTTGACTGATATATTTATGATCATCAAAATGGACGTTTATGTTCAATTTTGTCCTATTTTGCCGTGTTAAGAAATTCGTAAATTTCCAATGACTTACGAAATTTTTATATTGAAAAATTCGTAATCAATAATATTCATTCCAGTATCCTAAATAATATTTCAAAAGTAGTCTGACATTTTTACGATGAAAGTATCCCTAAAAATTGACGTTTATGTGAAATTTTGCCCTATTCTGCCATATTAAGAAATTCGTAAATTCCCAATAACTTGCGAGATTTTCAAAGTAGTATGTTTATAGTTAATTATGTTCATTTCGGCATCAAAACTGATATTTTAAAACTGGTCTTAAATTTTTACAGTAAAAAGTTTTCATTTAATGCACATTTAAGTGAAATTTTGCTTTATTCTCCCATGTTAAGAAAATCGTAAATTTCTAATAACTTACGAAGTATTTTAATTTGAATGTTGCGAATAAATAGAGGTCTTGTCAGTGTCGAAATTAATATTTTAAAACTGGTTCGACCTCTCTACGATCATTTGTTCGTGAGATATCGTGTACACAGACTGATATACTAACATTCTAACGGACTAACACACTAATGGACTAACGGACTAACACACTAACAGGCACCTTACAGACGGACACCATACCCATTTTTATATTTTTGGATTCCTCAAAGCTAAAAGTGTGTAAAAAAAGTCAAAAAACTGAGGTCAAAAATTTTCGCGATTACCTATGTTCTTCATACCTATAGTCATAGACCTTATATACTAGACCACGCCATCAATAGGACTGACCATTATAGCGAATGTCTTCAACATGAGGGTGTAATCTGATACCTCCATCCTTTGCTCTGAGTCTCGGAAGTCACGTGAACTTGACCTAGGGGTGATTCCTCTCTCTCTCTCTCTTTTTTTCCCGTATGCAAGCATAATCTCATACTTCTCTGACTGAAGTAAGAATTCAAACGCAATTTTTTCGCTTGCAAAATGATTTATCATAATTTTTTTTTCTATGTAATTAATCTATGAAAGTTTAGCTTTCCATCCATGTATAAATCTAAATGCTAAAATAAAAAGTGCGTGCACAATAAAAATATTAAAAAACACAAAATTCGTTCCTACAGAAAAATAACATAGTGATCATTCTTCACTCTTCCTCTAGGCCAACATCACGTGACAATTTCGCTGGGGAAGCTCGTTCATGATGCAGTCAAATAACGAGGGGGAATGCGTGGTCTAGTATATAAGGTCTATGCCTATAGTACGATGGGGAACTAATAATTTTTGTAGGGGAAAAAAAAAGGTTCCATAGAGTGCTGTCGTTGTTTCTGTTTGCCATTTTTCCTGATCTTCAATATTGTTAAAGTTACTTTATATATTACCACTAAAATCTACCACCAATCCTAAAAAAAGTATAAATGTGAGGAAAACCAAAATATATTCATTTACCAGAAAATATCAGAATATATTCATTCACCAGAAAATATTCATTTAATTTTCTTTTTCTTTTTTTTAGTTATCAATTTATATTTTCTGCTTTCTTAAGCCAAAAGTTCAAATTAATTCAGTATTTCAGAAATTATGCAAATTTTTGATTGGACATAGATAAATGGAGTAATTGCAATAGGTTAGAAAAGTAAATAAAAAAGAAAGATATTTGAAATTTTTTTGTGAATTTGAAAAATCTTTTCAAACAGCATTTATTTATTTATTTAGTTTTTGCACTTGTTGGTTTTTATTGAGTTTATTGCACATATTTTTAAAATGACAATTCGTGCATTTTATAAAGATAATAAAAAAACAAGCATTTTGTAAATTATAAAGAAAAAAAAATATTATGTCAAAACTGATTTTTTTTTTTTTTTTTTTTTTTTTTAACCTGATCTAAAGTTAGGCGTCAAAAATGACGACTGAGTGTGATTTTATGTTGCCAAACTTAACTTTTCAGATAACAATACTTAACAAATACGTAATAAATAACGTTTTACATTTTTTTCTAAGGTCTTGATCTTTTTAATACCTCTATGTGTCAATGGTTACACTTAAAACCATACCATTAAATTATCATAAATTACTATGGTGGTACGCCTGACCAAAACTTAAAGTTTTTCACAACTCTTTCAAATCATCCTGTATATTTCTTTTAAATCTCAGTCTATGGCCCTAGACACCAGATGATGCTAATTTTGTTCAAGAAAGAATTTTATAGAATGCTGTACTTATTTTTAATTGCCCTTTTTCAAGATCTTTAACTACGTTATAGTTAGTTTACATATTGCTTCAAGCAGGGCTCGTGAAATACTATCGCCTGGTTACCATTGGCGACCAATATATGTTATCTTGCCACTATGTTTTCAACCAAAACTTAACATTAAAATTTTTTTTAAGATATTGGTGAAAAAATTCACTCAGAATCGAATGCCGAAACATATACTAAACTGCAGTGCAGTCCATATCAGTTCGTGTAAGAAACAAATAAAAGGAAAATATCGACTCATGTATATCGGTATGTGTTTCGCACACCGTCATGTTGAATTGAGATACAGTGTTGAATCAATATATCAATAGAGAATTTACCCCGCATTCTATTGTGTACGTTTAACAATCCAATGTTGAATCGATGCAGTTCACACCGCTTTTGCTTGCTCGCTTTAGCGACCCGCTGCTGAATCGTTGCACCAGTGTAATGGCATATCGATGCCAACGATGTTTCGGTTTAGAGGAAATAATAAAACTGGTTTGAGGACGTTAGATTTAAATAAGTGTTTCCTGACGTACAATCCAGTCCTAGTTGGTATTTGATTTTTATACACAGAATTTTAATTTCGATATTCAAGGGTATTTCAAAATTGAAGTAATAATAATAATAACAATAAAGGAAGGGGGAGTAATTTTTACTGGCTACCAAAAATGTTTCCTGACGACCGTTTTTTTTTTTTTTTTTTTTTTTTTTTTTTTTTTTTCTTTTCAGATTCTTGGAGCCTTGATATCAAGAATTTAACACTAATCTTAAAAAAAAATAAATAAATAAATACAAAAATAAATAAATAAATAAATAAAAATTATGAAGAAATAAATATTTTACAATTTTTAAGGTCCTGATATTTTTCAACTTCTATGTATAATGGTACACTAAAGTACCACCCAATGAAATCCTCTTAAACTACTATGATGAGGTGATATGCACAGTTATTATTGTTTATATCTTTAAAAATCCTTTTAACTTTCAATAAATAAATAAATAAATATTTGAAATCTCGACGTTTCTGAGTTCCATTTTTTAAGATATTCACCTGTAATATAATCAATTTAGATAATACCTCAAGAATCTACCTCAAATCTTAGAAAAAATTGTAAAGTTATTAAAAAGTAAAGGCTTAAATTTTTATTTATAGTTCTGATATTTTTTAGAACTTTTAGCACTGATGGTACTTCAAAATATTATCTCAATAAATACTCATTAATTACTATAATGATGTGATATGCAAAATCTTTATTATTTCTACCATTTTAAAATGCATTTTTTGTTTATGTCGTAATGTAAATTAAAAGTTAAAATAATACAAGATATTTAGTGCATTTATAAATATTACATATAAGAATATACACGTAGAAAATATTTCAGAAGAAATCGTGTTTTTATTTTAAACTTATTTATATATGAATATATATATTGTCAGCATTTCATGCTAATTAATCGGGACATGCCTTTATTTTATAAGTGCCAATTTAATTAATAAGCATCTGATCCGACACTCTAGCATGTAACTAAAAGGGCTTGAGCGAAATTATTGGTGTAATGTCACTTGAAATTACACCGATAATTTCCCTTACCGATAAAAACTTTAGTTAGAACATACTTCATCACCGTTTCAATATCATTTTATTGATTTATGTTTAAGACAACTTTCATTAAATAAGATTGCTATGTCACAAGAAACATTGAAGTAAAGGTATTTTTTATTTCTAAAAACTTGTCATCTTTTAAAAATATTAAATATCTTTTTTTTTTTTTTTTTTTTTTTTTTTACAAATTTCATATAAATATAACTATTTTTAAATGCCTAGAAAATTAATAATTAATTAATGCTTTATTTTTAAATGTACCGATTTTTTTTTATAAATAATATTTACTAGAATTATGTGGTGACTCGTGAGTGACATTTTGAGGGTGCTGCATCGATCGTCTAGAAAAAGTACGTAGAATGAAATCTTTATTCCTTTAATTGGCCGATTTGTTTATTTCTATAATCAACGTAAATAATATTCTAGCAATTCAACAAGCAATCTGAAGAAAAAGCTTTCAATGCAAACGGACAGTTTTTAGTCACTAGACTGCAGCCCTCCCAAAACTTCTCTTCAGAACCGCAATTGCTACAACTGTCATATTATCTTAAATACTGTTTTTTTTTCTTTAATTCTATAATAGGTTCCACTTTGGCATTAAAAAATATTGCATACTCACATTTAATTACCTTTTCAGGTAATTAATATTACACTGAAAGTGTCAAAGCACAAGCCAAGCAAAAATAATTGTCTGTATTATAATCGTATTTTATGTACATAAAGTGGTTTCGATTTCTGAAATTAAAAGAAAAAGAAATTTGTTCATGTTTTGTCCAATAGGGAGAGAAAACGGAGCTTGAGCAATGCCAATTTTTAGAAAGTTGAACGCATTTGAAATTTTCTACTTTTCTCGATATTTCATGTGTCTAAAGATTCAAAACTTTCCTTGTAAAAAATTTCTAAATTCCGAGATATTGCTTACACGCTACTACTACCACATGCATTTGTTGTTGCTTGTTCAATAGACACAATCGCAGTTTTTTCCCCTCACTGATATTTAGATGACTTGCAAGTCCATTAATGGACCGCTGCATACGTTCTAGTTCCTTCGAAACTCAAAGATGTATAGTTCGCTGAGCATGGAGCTCATTACCGGAGAGATGCGGGTTTCATACCCACGTCAGTCTAAAGCAGTCATATACATTAATGACCGTATTCACCATTAAATTCGACAGCCAGTTAAACCCGAAAATTAAACAAGCGTGTCAAAAAAAGGTGCAAATTTCCAACAAAATTTGACGCGCTGCATCTTCTATCTAGGGAAATTGCTATTCCCAGCACTTTCTCTGACAATAAATTTCTGAAAACATTTAAAATCTTTGTCGATAGATGACAGAAGCAGTGCTTCAAGTTGCATTTGTCTCTAGACATTTTTCAAGTTTTCGTGTTTAAGTGGGAATAGAGGTTAATGATGAATAACTATTGGTGCTCATAAACTTTGTCGTGGCTGTAATGTTCTGTAAAATATTTCTCTGGTAGTTCTCGAAGCGAAGAAGGGATTCTCCTACCGGCCATACGTACCCCTAAGGTTAGATCATCTCTAGCATAGGTAGACTGCTAAAGGACGTAAGATCCCTTTAGCGTGTCTCTACCTTTATGTTTAAATCTCGGACCGCCGTCAAGAAACCTTATCTCTAGTATAACGCTAACCAATCTCAGTCTCAACCACTTCGAAACACATAATCCGCTGTGGTCGCAAGGTTTTCCTTTTTCCCATCAAAAATCTCTGGAACAAAAATCTACAAAAATCTCTACGAAAATCTCTAGCGGTGAGTCCCAAATCGACGTCAATCACCCGTAACGTAGCCCCAAGGCGACGTAAAACCCATTCACTCATTCATTTGAAACAAAATTATTCGCCGAGGGTAGTGTGGCGTTCAGTGGATTTAACATCGCACTATAGTAACGCAGTGGGTAATTGGCGACTATCCGGTATTCACTCCTAGAGATACGCTGTAGTAAGGTTTGAGAAAGTAACATAACTCCGACGTAAATCTTCAACCAGACGGAAGTACAGTACAGTTATTTTTCTGGTAAAATGCTTTTAGAAGTAATGTTCGATTTGTTAAAGTGAGTATCAAGAGTGTCCGGTAAAGTGCATGTCAGTGTGTTTTTTAGAAATCTAAACCTTATATTCATCATAAATTGTGGCGAAAATTCGATTGTAAACCGAAAAAAAAAAAAAAAAAAAAATGCATAAGAAGGTTCTAAACAACTCCTGTTAAATTTGAATCACGCGGTTGTTTTAATTTCATATACTTATGGAGCTAAATGGGTGGTTTAGAGGTTTTGATCTCGGAACTTGTAGAAAAGAAGATCCTGGTCGAAATCTAAGTCTCGCTCATCTGCATAGCCGTTCGGAATACAAAGGGATTTTATCTGAAATTTGCGGTAGGTCCCGGTCTAATGAGCAATAATGAGCAAAAAATGACCGTAGAGCGATACTTTGAAGTTTACTTGCATACAGTCTAGGACAACCTAAGAATCCAGGGAAAGCATTCCACCCAGGCTTAGAACTCTCACACCCTCCTTTAATAAGGAAGCGGCTGATATGCAATCTACCTATGGATCTGCAAGTGGAAACGACTCAGAGGCTGAGCGATTGTACGAAGAGCGTTTTTCCACTGGGCAGTTGTCCGACCGTAAAAAGGGCCGCGGTAGCCCAGACGGTAGAGCGCCGGGCTCGTAACTGGAAGATTGCTGGTTCGGTACTCGAGTTGGCCAAAGACCGTTGTGTACACTAATGGTGGCTGGTGCACGTAAAATCTGTCGTGGCCGCAATGTCCCCCTTGTTCCCATCAAAATTATACTTCTGGGGGTCACCGAAGCGGGAGAGCCATCCCTTCCGCAGAGGATCAAAATTGCGATAGCATGTCTACGGACCACCTCTAGGGTTGAGTTCCAGACTGTCGCCGATTGCCAATTGCGCAGCAGTACTAGTGCTACGTAAAACCCAACCAAACAACCAACTGACCATAAAAAAAATTGAGTTTTTAGACAGGTATTTGTGTTAGATGGAATCCTTTCTCGCTTCCCAGTCATATGCAAGTCGTGTAAAGACAGATGGAACGTTAGACGTGGAAAAATATAGTTGCTGATCTAATATACGAGAAGTGGATAGGCAATGGACCGTCTTTTTGGGTTCGAGGCTAAATCATTCCCAACATGTGATTTCTTATTCTCCATTTCCCTATGAATTTTCCTATCGGATACAAGCATTTCCACAAACAATACAAATATAAACATTTTAATGTTGCATTTTTCCCTACAGTGGTCACGTGTGAAGGGTTTTATGACGTGACACGGATAGAGTCCATTACATGTATCACACTCCACGATACACTGTTAAAAAAATGCAATTTTGTTGCCAGAAATTCTCTGTGAAAATTACAGAATTCTCTGTAATTTGAGAAAAATGTCGTAAATTACAGAAAAATTACGTTGACAAAACGTATTTTTCTGTAACTATCACAGAATTCTGTAATTTTAACAGAGAATTACTAGCAACAAAATTGCATTTTTTTAAACAGTGATGCGAGTATTGAGAGGATGAACGTTTGAATCCTTATTAGGTTCAATGGGAACAGGAACTGAGTCAAAGCAATTATCCACCTCGTGTGGAATTAGCCCGGTTACTTCAGCATCACACTGTAAAAAATATGCCCCATTTCCTGCCAGAAATTCTCTGTAATTTGAGAAAATACGTTCTGTCAACGTAATTTTTTCGTAAATTACGCGCATTTTCTCAAATTACAGAGAATTTCTGGCAGCAAATGGGACATATTTTTTACAGGACAGAGCGTGGTAAATACTTATTGGGAGTCAACTGTTCTTTTCACGGATGAATGTACCTTCATACTTGAAGATTCATTTGACACCTATAATTAACCATTATGGTCGGATTTAAATCCACTTGCCACTTATTCACAGAGCATTAGTGACGCTTTTCTACTAACGTTTAGGCATGAATGATCGTCGACTACCTACTCAAACTTTATGCTCTGTCCCATAGTACTGCGTGCATTGTTACCGTCGGTCGCTATTTTGAATACTTATTGTAATCAGATGTCATTAACTTTGCTTTTATACCTCAATCGTTCTTTGTGTGTTTTTGCCTCGTATAATAACATAATTTTCAGCGCCCTCTAACGTCTTTGAGTTTTAATTCCGACTATGCATTCTTTCATAAAAATTGTTTGCTTGTTTGTGTATCACCTCTTAATTTTTTTCCCATCTTTTATGGAAAGTCCTGTATAATTTGGTATTATACTAAATCTAGAAACATGATTAATTAAAAAGAAATCTGCCTAAAAGTAACAAAACAGAATTCTTCTACTTTTAATATTTCCTTTCAAGAAAGATTTATCTTTGGTTTTTATTGCATCGACTTAATCGACAGATTGAGTACATGACGTAAAAATAATTTATGTAATAGTCGAAAAAAGTAAGGAGAGAAAAATTGAGATAATATTTCAAACTGAAGTATTTACAAAATGAACCAAGTAATAATTATCTTGCTTCACTGATAAATTTATTACAATGAGAATTAGTTCCTCTAAGCGATACTATGTACATAACATTTAATATATCGTTAATGTCAAGAAATCAGTACATTCGTCTGAAGAAAAATGGTATTTCAGCACAATCTTCCAATAAAGCTATATTATAAGCCCACATATGAAAAGAACTGTTTGATATTTCTTTATTACCCAAACAAAAATCAATTTCTGATGAAAGAAAATATTTATATATGAAATTTCTCATTACATCTAATCATTTCAGAATTACATATTGCATGGAGAACTAGCTTGATTAATAATATGCTCCAAGAGATACGTGATAGAAGTTATTTATAAAAATATATTAATTTCTTGTATGTAAGCGTTATTAAATAGCATCAATAAATTTAGATGATGCGATGAATTATTTTTAAATATGAGCATATGATTGGATATTAGATGTTCTTTATTATGTGAAGTTTCAACAATTTTAAATTTCAGTTTCTAAATATATAATAGAAATAGTCTAGATATTGGCACAACGTTTCAAAATATAGTTGTAAGAATAATTTAATTCTAAAATATTCATATTTTCATTAAGATGAGCAAAATAATAATAACCTTGCTTAGTTTTGTGAAATTAAATTTCGGAATACATCTTTAACAATAAAAAGAAATTCTTGTCTATTAAAAAAAAAAAAAAAAAATTGAAAGAGTTAAATAGGTTTTCAAAATTATTTCTCTCAGGTATTATTCTTCCCGTTTTGGAGTCTGTTTCCTACCAAATGTTATAGATTTTTGTTTTGTTTTTATTCCAGTCTGTAACTTTCATCAGTCATCTCTTTATTTTTATTATTATTAGATATTACATTGACTATTAAATTGCTTTAAAACACACTCTCGTTTTAGTTATTAGTACTTGTAATCAAAATTTTATATGTATATTAAAAAAATATTATTCTTTCATATCTAAACAAATATATGAATTATAAATAAATTATGTTTCTTTCAACATTTACGCTATATGTTATAATATATTAAATAGTGCCACAGCCTCCTAAACTAGATGCCTTCCGCGTTGCAAGGAAACTTGTAGGGACCCTATAGATAGATAGAGACTGGACATTGGCGCGCCAGCTTTTTGACGAAATTCTCCATTTTAGTGCCAGTTGCTCCATTGCTTACCATTACGCTGAGAAGAAATTTTGGTTATTTTACGTCATAATCGAAAAAGAACTTATTTATTACATTTTTACTTTCTTGGGAGATAAATTGTTTTAATTTTGGAATACTTTTAAAAGATAAAAATGCATAATTATTACTTTCTCTTACCCATAGGGTCGAGAAAGTATTGTTTTAGGGCCAAATTTTCGAACGTGAGTTTTTGTTATATTTACATGTTCTGAGGTCCCCTGAATACGAAAATCATGTTTTTAGCGAATGGTCTGCGTGTCTGTCTGTCTGTTATCAGCATATCTCAAGAACAAATAGTAGCAGAAATTCCAAACTCGGTATTCTAAATGTGTATCATATAGGGATGCTACATTAAGCTTTTCGTTGAGATGAAGCAAATGGCTCGTGTACAGGGTCACTCAAAAGTATTCAAATACATTACGTCTATGGGGAAAATTGCAGGAAAGTAGAGTTTAACATCTATAGACTGCACTAAACGAAATGAAACGAATATATACTTTTTGCAATAGAGATAGTCAACTGGGGAAAAAATTTTGTGTATGTAGGAGCCTCGCAGCCCCCCTCCCCCCTCGAAGGGAAATTTTAATGATGGGTATCTTTCAAAAGAGCTCGCCTATACCTTCAAAACGAATGGTTGAACCATCGATCTGGGATAATTTAAAATAACGTTATCATTTTTTTTCCATTTGTAACATTTTTTTTTTTTTAAATATTTAGTGTTATACTACTTCTGTAACATGGAAATCGTCTGCATATCATAAAATATAATTTTTTAAAATAATAATTTTAATAAATTATTTTTTAAAAACAGAATTATCTTTTAATAACCGAATTAAATTCTATATAAATGTAGGTGCATTCAGGGCCTGATTACCCAAAAGCCTCGGGAAGCCCAAGCTTCCCCTCTAAAATTTAAGAGGGGGCCCACATAGATTAAAAACAGGGTCTTGAATTTTCTGTTTCATATTTTCACACTGAGATTGAATTTTTCTGAGAAAGTTCGCCTAAAGCAAGATTAAATACTCACTATTTCGGGAAAAATCTATTATTTAACCTCAAAAATCTGAATGTTCTTAATTAATAAGTTGTACGATTTTAATGCTGCTTAAAAAAAAAAAAAAAAAAAAAAAAAAAAAAACTATAAACACACACTAAATTTTGGTCTATAGCATTTTTATATTACAATATGTAACAGAAAAACAAGATTTTCCGTAATGAAAGGGGGCCCCGAAATGATACTGAGCTTCCCCAGCTTCAAAGCTTAATCAGGCCCTGGGTGCATTAATGAAACGGGGGGTTGAGGGGGGTGTAGACCCCCTCACGCAGAACTAATTATCATATAAAACTCTTCCAAAGCCTAATTTGAATTGTTTAACACAGGTTTACATAACAGTACTCGTTATCTTACTTCTTAATCTGCAACCTGTATTTAAAATATTAAATTTCTGGGTAAGAGAAAGTCGTGTGAGTGACACACCAGATTATATATTTTATATTATGCTTTAAATACTTTGAATTCTCTTATTGCATGCTGTTTTACGTATTTATTTCCTAACATATGAGATAATTACATTATTAATTTGCTAGCTATTAGTTTTTAAGTTCTGTTGTGCAATATATTTATTATGTTAGATCTCAATGTATTGTTCTGATATATTTTAAAATACATATTTAAAATAACTATATAAAAATATATTTTTTGATTTTTTGCTAGCACGCAAAATGTATCAGATTTCTTAAAATAAATTAATAAAAATAAAGAAAATAAGGTGTGTATTATTTGCTAACATATGAAATATAAATTTTTTACTTTCCGAACATTATAGTGAGGAAAGAATTGTAATCATGTCAAAAATCCGAATTCAAGATTTTGATGTTTCTATACGTTTCGAGGTCCCTTGAGTCTGTTTTCACTAGTTTTACGATGATGTATGTATGTGTGTGTGTATGTATGTGTGTGTGTATGTGCGTGTGTGTATGTGCGTGTGTGTGTGTATGTGTGTATGTATATGTGTATGTGTGTGTGTGTGTGTGTGTGTGTCTGTGAGTGAACACGCTAGCGTCTAAACGTTTTGTTCGAATAAGCTGAAAGTTGGTGCGTATATTGTAAGTCACCATAGTACGAACCCTATAGATTTTGGTGAATCTAGCACTTATAGTTTTTTTACAGGGACACAAAGAAAAATTCTTTATCATTATGGTCTATGGGACCAAAATCTTAAAAGTGCGATAGCATCTAAACGCCTTATTCAATTGAGCAAACAATTCATACACATATTATAGGTCACAGTTACTCAATTTGTATAGAGTTTGGAGAATCTGGCACTTACAGTTTTTTACAGGGGCACAAAGAAAAATTCTTTATCATTATGGCCTATGGGGCCAAATTTTTAAAAGTGCGATAGCGTTTAAACGCCTTATTAATCTGAGCAAAAAATTTGTACACATGTTATAGGTCACAGTTGAACGAACTGTATAGATTTTGGTGAATTTAGCACTTACAGTTTTTTTACAGGGACACAAAGAAAAATTCTTTATCATTATGGCCTGTGGGACCAAATATTCACTTTCTTCTATATTCAATAGAAGAAAGTATTGGATTCGTAAAAATTTTCGATCTCGGGTTTTTGATGGATTTACACGTTTTGAGAGCTGTAGAACACGATTTGACCATTTTTAGAAAATGTCTGTCTGTTTGTTTGTCAGTCTCTGTGTGTGTGTGACAAACTTTTGTGGCAACTGTATCTCAGGAACTACGTCACAGAATTTCATACAAATTGGTATGTAGTTGCAACTTGACATAAATTAGTGCCTATCAACTTTTGGTAAAAATTGTCTTACAGGTTGCGTTGTCATCCCGCTTTTTCTAAATTTTTAACATGGTGGTATAGTACAAAATTTTGTATAAATGTGCATAAAGAGAATTATTTTTTAATGATCATTATGAAATTTACCAGAATTATTTATAATAGAGATAGTCATCTGGGAAAATTTTTTTGTATGTGTAGGAGCCTCGCCTTCTCTCCCCCCCTCGAGGGGAGTAAATTTTCATGATGGGTATGTTTCAAAAGTGCTCGCCAGTACCTTTAAAACGAATGGTTGAACCATAGATCTGCGATAATTTAAAATGAAGTTATCGATTTTTTTTTCATTTTTAACAAAAAATATAGATATATATAGATATACATATATATATATTTTTTAAATGTAATATTGACAATAAAATTGACTTTTTTTTAGATATTTAGTGTTATACTACTTTTCTAATATGGAAATCATCTGCATTATCATGGAAGATCATTTTTTTAAATAATAATTTTAATAAATTATTTTTACTGAGTGAATTTGTATAGGAAAATGTAGAAGAATGTCATGTGGCGGCCACAACATACTAGTTAAAATTGCGATAGCATTTAAACGCCTTATTCATTTGAGCTGAAAATTTATATGAATATTATAAATCACTGTTGCTCTGACTATAAGCATTTTGTTGAATCTAGCATTTATAGGTTTTTTACAGGGACACAACGAAAATTCTTTATCATTATGATCTATGGGCTCAGTGCTCAGTAGCGTTAAATAAAACATCGTGTAATATATGGCGAAAAATACTCAAACACTCTATTATGGTTTTATCTCTTTTGTTTGTTTAACAACTCCTCTTTCTTTACTTTATCTACAAAACTGTTAATTACTCGATGTTCGGAAAGTCGAATGGAGTCACTCCAGATTTTTTAAAATAATATTTGCCATAATAAATTTTATAAATAACATTGAAATAAGTAATTATTTTTATTTACATAAAATTAAAAAAAAACTAAAAAAAAAAACAAGCAAATGTAAATAAAATAAATAAAAATATTTTTTAATTTCTAAAGATATTAGTTAATATTTTTACAAAATATTATTAACAAAATTTTTATTTTTAATATTTAACTAAGTCATTATTATTAATAATGCGTAATTGAAATAAATAAAATATGTATTTTTAGGTTGTAAAAATATTACGTAAATATTTTTATAAAATAATAAAAAATAATGTCTGTTCTTCTGCCGTAGTTTTACATTTGTTCATGATTTACTTGACAAAAACTAAGATTACCATATTTTTGTTAAAAATTTTCCAACTTTATATATATATATATAATGCATGTTCTCAGAAAAAATGCGGTAGAATTACTTTCACTAAGGTAGAATTGCTTTCACAATCAACGTATTTTGCTTAATATAGAAATATACAACAAAAAATTCCTCTGTTTTCCGATAGGAATTGAAAAAGTAACCATGTCGAAGGTTAAAACAAAATTCGTTTTTCTTCAAATTCTTTTTCCCTAGAACGAAAATAATTACATATTTATATTCTGCATTACTTTCTTCACAAATTTAGCACAAATTCCTTTCATTTATGTTGTATAGTAAAGAGTTAATCGCGAAGAAAAAAGCATCACGTTCTACGGGAATCGCGCCGAAATGGCACTTAAATGGCCGACTTTCGGTCAATGTCCAGTCTCTCTATACATAGGGTCCCTAGAAACTTACGGTGGACAGCGCCACCTGGTACAGATTGCAGGACTTTTTTTATTCAACTGTCACCAATAATTTTAAGAAGTGATATATAATATATAAAATGGACGTTAATTTGATTCTGTTCGCCTTTTATGTATATCAAATCACAGCTTCTAAAATTTTTGGTGACTGCTGAATAAAAAAGTTGCGCAATCTGTACAAGGTGGCTCTGTGTACCATTTGAACTGTTGCCAAGTTTCCGATCCACGCGGAAGGCATATAGTTTAGGAGGCTATGATAGTACTATATGTATTCATATTCATGTACTAAATAGTTATTATATTCGTATACTAAATTGTTGCGATTATATACACAGTTAAAAATAATTGATCAACGTTTCACCCTAGAAAAAGTGCAAATTAGAAATTTTAGCTGCAGTCAACATTTTAAGAAATTTTGTGCTATTTGTTTCACCATTTTAGTAGTTCGATTTGAAACATAAACACCATTAAAATGGTGATTACTATTCAAATAGCACTAGTATAATGGTGAAACCTAGTGACCAATTTCCTTAAAATGTTGGTTGCAGCTAAAGTTTTCTAATTTTCACCTTTTCTAGGGTGATACATTGAACTATTATTTTTAGCAGTGTACTAAATAGTCATTATATGTATTCTTATTCATATTATATAAAATGAAGATATTGGGTAATATATTTTCCAAGATTTTTAACTAAAATAATCAAAGAAATCATGTTTTTTGGCTTAGTTTATTTTTTTCAATTGTTACGTGTGATGGCATTGAAATTTTCATACAATATGGAATATATCTACAAAACTCTATCAAGTCTTCCATTAAAATAAGTGTATTAGTATTACACACTTACAAGGTATAGATAATTTGATATTTAAACTTTAAAAATGCTTCTTTCAAAGTCGTACTTAGGTTCGCATAACCCTTAAGGTTCGTATAACGAACCTCTAGTATTAAAATCTAGTACTATAAAACGCTTTTAACTACAAAACTTTCAAACCTTCAGTTCTAGAATAAGATCAATTTGACTAAAACAATGCGAACATTTTACCGTTTCATAGTTATTACTTTTTTCCTATATTCAATAGTAAAAAGTATCGGTTTCGTAAAAATTTTCGACTTTGAGTTTTTGATGGATTTACATGTTCTGAGAAGTGTAGAACACGATTTGACATTTCTTAGAAAATGTTTATCTGTGCGTCTGTGCGTCTGTCAGTATACGTGTTTGTGTGTGTATCAAAATTTTTGTGGATGTTATATCTCACGAACCTATGAACGAAATTTAACCAAACTTGGTGTTTAGTTGGATTTTGAGCTAAAGTAATGCTGGTTACACTTGGAAATAAAACGCTCAACAGATGGCGCTATCATCTCCCTTTTTTCATAATTTTTAAAATAACATTATAGGATAAAATTTAATATAAATGTACATAATGAGAATTATCTATATATTAATAGGCAAGCATAAAATTTGTTGTCCCTTTTTAACATATTAATTATGGGAGTAGAGGGTTGAAAATGGTATCATTCGAAAGGTATGGTTAGCCAGAAGGTTAGCGAATACAAATATTATTTTCTTGCGATGTCAAGAAGGTATTTAAAAATACATTTATTTTTTATGAATTTTCCCCCATTCTTCCCTTTTATACACGTATTCCTTTACATTAAAAAATACCTAAAAGTAGAAAGTTATTAAATCTGGCAATTTCATAAAGCTCAAATAAAACCATAGACACAGTAATTTGTATAATGTAGCATCACTATACGCAAGTGAAGTGATGACGTCACTGTCTGTCCATGGAGCCATGAAAAAGATTTTCAATGTTAATCGTCCATTGGATTTTTTGTAAAAATTTTTTAAAAAATAACGGATATTATCTGCCGATTTTAATTCCGATATTTGGGTATAGTTATATATAAGTTACTGTCTACATGTGTTTGATCCGTGATTGTAATGAAATGCTCGCCCTCTGGTGGGCTAAGGTGAAATTATCATACCACTGATAGCTTTCACGCTGAAACAATGATAGAACAACAAGAAAGCACATTAATAAATACACGTGGCAATTATTACACGTGGCAATATTTACTAACAACTGCAGTTGAGAACGCACCATTTATCGATCATTACAAACGCGGATTGAGTTATTTTTTCTGTAAAATTGATAAAATTTTAATTTAAAATCACAAAACTCCAGAAAAAAAAAATGGCAAACTTCCAGTTTCGAATGTAAACATAAACATTTCATTTCAAAGGATGATATTTAAACAATAAATATTCATCTAATATACTAAATAAAAGGAAAATGGATTTGTTACTAACTGCTGCATGTATAAGTAGACGATACGGAAAAAATTCCGATTTCCGTTTTTTGCTGAATTTACATGTTTTAAGCTTTCTTTACGTTTCAATTAACTGAAATTGGCTACTTATTTTTTAAAAAAGTGTCTTTATTGCTAGCTTTTGTGGGTAGAAGAAGCAAGTAGAAGATACATAAAAACTTTTGATTTCCGGTTTTCGATGAATTTACACGTTTTGAGATTTCCTTGCATTTTAATTAAGTGAAATTGACTACTTATTTTTATTTTTTAAAAAGTGGATGTATTATTCTTTCCTCTGTATATATAAGTAGAAAATATAAGATTCAGAAAAGTTTTAGATTTTCGGTTTTCGATAAAGCTACACGTTTTGAAATTTTCCGAACTCAATTCGACCATTTTTGAAAAATATCTTTTTTTTTTTTTTTTTTTTTTTTTGTTCAAACACTGTACTTTATGAACCAATCGAATTAATTTAACAGAATTTGATACTTGGTTGGGTCTTGGTTTGACATGGTACCTATTAGCTTCTAGCCTGTATCACACAACAAGGGGCGTTTTCACGTTGCGATTTTCTCTCATTTCAGGAAAGGCTAACATCTACAGAGAGAAATAGTTATATTAAGTAAAACTCTGCTGATTCAGTTAGAGTGAATATCGGCAAACAATTGCCGCAGCTGTGTTGCGATTGCATTCCGTTTAGGACAAGGCAATAACTTTGCTTTGCCTCGCTTTGCAAAAAAAAAAAAAAAATGGTCGAGTTTCGACCACTGGGCGATACTAGTATATATAAATAAATTAGTATGTGAAATTAAGTTGCCAGTAACGCAATGCACAGTGTAAAAATAGCAGATGTGGGTAATACTTTCTCTTGAAGCAACAAAATAAAATATAAAGACCAGTAACACTGGCTGTCAGAAAAATCTATAGTTTAAGTGCTTTTAGCTCTAAAAGGAAGCAAAAGTAAGAGGTTGAAAAGATACATTGAAGATTGAAATGTATAGCATGGACAAGGATAAAATCAAAATTATCATGGGAATGAAGGCCCTCAAGAAATTCCAAGAACCAAGGGGCTTCAGCAGTAAAATTTAAATAAGCTCACATATATAATCACACATCCAGTGAAATCCTACTAGCAATGTAATTTGCATATACCAGTCTGACACAAGAAATTTAAATGGTTAACTAACAACAAATGAGGTACTACAGTTTCCAAAATTAGGACAAAGCCCTTCCTGTCATCAGACGGCAAGCAAAGAAAGGAGAGATGATCTTCAGCCTCAGATACAGCAACAGTAACAAAAAATGCTCTCTTACATCTTGTTGAAAATGTCTGAAAAAAAAAAAATGCTCTCTCATATCTTGTTGAAAATGTCTGCTTGGAAATTTGACTAAAACGCTAGAATAGAAATTATAATACATTATATATATATATATATATATATATACCGGGTGTCCCATACGTCTGTAGACATTTTAAAAGTTCACAAAAAATGAAGGGTTTGTTAGAATTGAACGCGGATTACGAAAAAGTTATTCTCGTGAAGGGGAATTTTTTTTTTCTAAAGAACTAAAATAGCCGTTAAAATTTTCGTCGATAAAGTGCAAATCACACATTTCCATGAAAAACTATATTTATTTGCATATAAATGTTTAAAGGCATATAACAACTATTCTATGTATTCGTCATTACCACAATATACAGTTTGCAAACGCGTCACAGCGCCGCTAACTTACAGCGTTAGTCAGCGATTCTTAACTGGATAAAAAACATGTTCTCCACAACAACGCTCTATCCACCAACTCAGCATCACAGATAAAACTTCATGCATGCACAAGTAGGAGAAAATCTTGCAATTTAAAGGACTCTGGTTTGCATATTTTGCATTACATGTGTGTGCAACGCCCTCTATTGACAAAAGATTTTAACTATTCCCCCCCCTCCCCCCCAAAATAAATAAATAAATAAAATAAAAAATAAAACTTAATTTCTTTAATTTTTATAAATTTTTACGGTATATACACTCTTGAATAAAGAAGGAGACAAAGGAAGAGATAGAGATGCTGTAGTAGAAGAGGAGATGGATTGAAATAAAAATTATACTTTAAAAAAATTAAAGAACACGCTTTTATTGAAATGTGAACTAAAAAGCACAAAATATCTATCTTTATAGCATTAAAATGCAGGGGAAGAAAAAATTGTGTGAGGGACACACCATATTACAGGGTGATTATAAAATAATTTAGAATTAAACAAAAACCATTTAAAAAAAATTTTCCCTGACTGGACTCGAACGTTAGACTTTCAGGTTCGCAGCCAGAGCCTTAGCTCACAGTCACAGAGTTCATGTAGGGAAAGCCTTTTTTTTTACAAAATAGACTTTTTGTTTGCTCCCAGAGCGGTTATAAACATACATACACAAACATACATACAGGTGAAGCTAATAAAAGAGTGTTAAAAAAAGAGCTATATGAAGAGACGATTACACTAAAAGTAGATGAAGACAGATTCTAAAAGGAAGAAACATAAATTTGAAATTATAGAAGCTCGAATATAAATTCAAAAAGGCAAAAAAAAAAAAAAAAAAAAAAAAAAAAAAATCTATGAAGTGCTTTTTACCGTAGAATCCAGAAAGTCATGGAAGTCGTCTTAGAAGTGCTTTTGACCGTAGAATCCAAATAGACACGGAAGTCGTTTTAGAATTCCATAGATGCTGCCTTTAAGAAGAAATTTTATGTGTTTAAAAAGAACTCTACAGAATATCTACAAAGTGATCCTGACCGTAGAATCCAAATATATAGAGAAGTTGTCCTAGAATATCATAAATACTGTCTTTAAGAAGAAAATTTATGTTTTTAAAATAAAATAAAACAAAATAAAAACTCTAGAGAATATCTATAAAGTGCTCTTGACTGTAAAATCAAGAGAGACACGGAATTCGTCTTAGAAGCCCGTAGCCCGAAGCCATTAAGAAGAAACTATATGTGTTTACCAATCTCCGAATGAAGGAAGAAAGAAATACGCTGTGATGAATCCTAGTGCAGCAGAGTATAAACCTAACCACTCTAAAAACCGCGTTTCCAAATAAAAATTTTAATCATAGTGAAAGAACATAATATGTGTTAGCTGTGGTTATTTTGAAATATTTTCACTGAGGGACAATGATATTTTTATAATTGATATTTTCACATTCTTTTCATTGGTGGTGGTTAAAATTTAACAGAACTTTCAAACAGAAAAAACAGTTTAGAATTTATTATAGATTAAAATTTGTGGTTATACCTATAGCAATTCGTAAACATTAGGAACATTGTTTTGATTTATTATTACTGGCACAATTATATAGTACAGTTGAACCTCGTTAACGTGAACACTGTTAACGTGAATTACTTTTAACATGAAGTCAAAATGATTAGTTTAGTTATATGAAGATTAGTTACTGATAGCATGAACTACTGATAACATGAACAAATTTTTTATTCCCCTTGAGATTCACGTTAGCGAAGTTCGACTGTATTAATAAAATCCAGTTTGTGAGTCTCCTTCGTGGCGGATCAAAATTATGATGGCATATCTCAGTACCATCCTTAGGGATACATCCCAGACCGTCGCCAATTACGCATTGCGCAGTATAGTCGGTAACAAAAGTGTCCGAACACTAGAAAAATTCCTATGTAAAAAAATGTACACTTCATACGGTTTTTTAAAATATCATGTTTAATCATGTTCTTAGACTATCTAAGAACATGATTCGCCAAGGATTTATTTAACATAACCGTCTGAAGTGTACATTTTTTTACATAGGAATTTTTGCTAGTGTTCGGGCACTTTTGTTACCGACTGTAATAGTGCGAAATTAAACTCAACCAACCAGTCTGTAAGTTAAAATAAAACTCTTGTAGATATTTCTTTCTTATACTGAAATGAATAGACATAAATCAGAAATTTTTGGATATAACTATCATAAATAATAATTAAGAAAAATAATAATATCCAATAAGTAAAATGAAACAAATCATGCATAACCCAAATTTCCATTAGTTATTTAAATTTCATTAGTCTTTATTATACTTATGTATATGTTTTTGTTTATGTAAAGAGTAGATGTGATTATGTGTACACGCTAAAATCTTATTATATGTTATTAATAATATACCAAAATTTATTATGGATTTTTAGGAATTTAAGGAGTAATAAAAATCACAGAAGTAAATTATACTTAATTTGCTAAATAGAGAATAATAGTTATAGCTGCTCTTCCTAATATGACATCATGGTTATGAATTTATTTCATATTCAATTAGACGATTATCTCAAATGAATTGATAATAACAATAAAATTAAATTAATTAAAAATATACGTATAAAAAATTGAATGGAATATAAAGTACAATAAATGACAATATTTAATTCATGAAAATTACCCATCAATGATATAATGCCCTACTAAAACATAGATGTTGTGTCAAACATCTAGTAATCACTCTTCAGAAGTCTTGCCAAGTATATGTGAACCAAGTACTTACATTATAATGATAACAGGCTAAATTCATGTAGATTTTTTGGTACGGAAGAGGACTAAATTATATTAATAAGAAATCTATCGGCTATTATTCTTATGTTAATTATAGGGAAATAGGAGGTTTTAAGGAGAAGTTTATGAAATCAGAGGATAGTAATTACTTATTTATAATCGACAACCATATAAATTCTACAGTGTTTAGGATCTTCACACAAGTGGGTGTTAAAAATGTTACATGCAAATTAAGACTCAATTTAAATAAAACAATTTGTAAGGAATTGTAATTGAAATGTGACATTGTAACTAGTAAAATTTTCAGATGTAAATTGTTTTTATTTTATGCTATAAAGTTATATAGACATATTACCAAAATATGAACAGATTGAAAATAATCAAAATTAGACGAAATCAAATCAAATTAATAGGATCATAGAAAATTCTCAGCGTTATCGAGGGCATTATACGAATTGCGCATTTTTTTTTTTTTTTTTCAAAGTTATGTGCATATTTATAACGCAGGGCCCGTAGCGGTCCTATATTTTTACGCGAATTTTATGATTTTGCTACCACTTTAATCAATGAATATACTTTTACATATTGTTTTAACTTTAAAATCTTCGCAAAAAATGTATTAAAAATTAGTGGTATTAAAATAATAAAACAAACATGAAAATATAGGACCGCTGCGGACACTGATAACGGATTTTTAACTTTTAATGCCTGAACTACAATAAAAAAAATTAAAAGACGAAAAGAAAAATAAATAAATTTTAAAATTATACAAGACTTACCTATATACATTCACTGGCCAATGTATTAGAAACCTTATATTAATATTTTATTGGACTTCCTTTTGCACAGATAACAGCCCAAATCCGTAAGGGTATTAAATCTACGAGTTTCTGGCTTGACTTTACGGCTAGACCATGCATTGGCTACACGGACTTTGAGATCCTGTAAATTGGATGAAGAGGAGACTGCCGTCGGATGCGCTTTTCCAACATGCCCCAAACAGTTTCTATTGGATTAAGATACTGGCTTTGCGGCGGATAGGAGAACTGTTGGAAGTCAGATTGATGTGCACTGAATAAATCTCGAACGATTTTGGCAAGATGTATAATTTCATCATCTATCCCCTTCAGTGCAAAAATGTATCATTGTAGGATGTACTCTATCTGCCAATGTGTTCAGGTATTGCAGGGTTTTTTGAATACCTAGGGGACCTCTTACATACCACAGATTATTATACAGATAGGACACTCCCGTATATTCTTCGGTAACCAAAATTTGACTGCAACGACCCTATTGTCAACGGCTGTAAGTTTCTCGAGCTCTCCAGCTTACGCAATCGCTCGTCTTATTTTTATTGTATCTATGTTCATATCGTAATATTAGTGCAACGTTAAACCCAACATCCAACCAACTAACCATTGTATTGATGTTTACGTTTGGCAACTTTGTTATTGTTTACGAACTTGATTGTCGAAAGCAATTTATTTTAAAAAGCAACTGCTAAATATTAGGAAAATAAACTTTGAAAATATACATAACATAAAAACATTTTTTCATTTTAAAGCATTTTGTATTATTTAAACCAACCAACGTTAAATATTTAATGATTTCATACTGCTATTTCAGAATTACAGTTTGTAATTCTAATTTGTACATGAATATGAAATGTTTGACAAAGCATATTTTTAAACATTATAAAAATTAATTTTTATTTCTGAGAAGAATAGCTGTGAATGTTTGAGGATAATTTTGTGAATTGAAAAATAATAGAAAGTGAAGAAAAAGAAAACTTCCCATACTAACCTGCTACTAACTACTCGCGAAATAGAAAAACAATTTTCGATCACAGATACTATTCATGTAGGCTTAACACATGTAGTTCCCCTTTGTTGACACTAGTGGTGCTACTATATTTCCGGTTCGCGTTTTAGCTTCACTGTCTTATCTGTATGATAATCTGTGTTCCCTACTAACAGAACATTCTCCACACCATGATAACTGGTTTTGCATACTTATGCCCCTAGCATGCACTTGCAAAAACTATCACAGGTTTCTAGTTCATTGTCCAGTGTGAGCATATGTTTTATACTGCTTATTAAGTATTGCAACAAAAAATACATTTTTTAAATTAAATATGTACTTCCAATCGATCAGCCTTTTACTTTACTTTTTTTTCTGTAAAAAAGTATCCACTACTGGAACAGAAAAGTGCTCACTATTGTTTTTTATTTTTTTTTCCTGGCAATTACAGGCTCACTTTAAACTTTCCGGAAAAGTAATTTTATGAGTATCAAAATGCTTTAATTAGCATTTGTCGTAATACAATCATATACAGATAGATTTTATTCAGCTACCGAACACTGGCTCTAGTACCATCCTCTAAAATAATGTACACAAATTATAACCTTTAAAAGGTCCATTACTGGTAAAATTAGCTTAATAATACAAGTTAGAAATTGAAGCGAAAAGAACGTGTAAACACATATCTTTTAATATATATATATATTTGCATAAATTTAGCATCATCTAATCAATAAACACGTTATTGTTAAAATATGAAAGATAACAATAACAACAACTAGAATTTTGTGTCCACCACAAGACATTTTTCTACATTTTCTTACACAAATTTACCCAGTTGCAAATTATTTATTAAAATTTTTATTTATTGAAATGATTATTTATTATAATTATTTTCCATGATGAATGCAGACAATTTTTTAGACGAATGCGAAGTGTAGCACTAGATGTCCAATGAAAATAATTTTGAGCCGACATCTCAGGAAATTTTATTATTATTATTTCTTTTTTTTGTTGTTGTTTAACACGTTGAGCGCCACACGAATTCTTAAGGAAATCCCAGTCAGACCACGCGCTGCTTAGAAGCGCGTTATGGTTATCATGTTTCAATAAAATCCATTAAAATGCCTTAATGATACTTTTTAATAAATAAAAATTAAGTAAATTTGAAAAAAATTTCAGTAATTACTTAAAACAATGTAAATTGTTTAGTTTTATATCATATTTTACACTTGTCAGCCACCGATGGTTGACACGGCTTTATATCATATTTTACAATGTCAGCCACCGATCGATGGCTGACATGACACTCAACGTTTTTTTTTTTTTTTTTTTTTAAAGATGACTTTTTATTAAATTATTACAAATTTATATTTTAACCATACATTTTAAAGGTATTGATGATTTGTTATAAAGGTATCCATATTGAAAATTTGCACCTCCTGGAGTCTCCCACGAAAAAAGTAGCTATTCTCCTATCCACACACATTTTTTCTAATTTACTCTTATTATCATCAAAAATTACTAATAATTTCATAATCACTAGTTAAAAATAATTCTCATTATGCATATTTATACAAAATTTTGCCCTATATTGCCATGTTAAAAATTTTGAAAAAAAATTGTTGACGGCGCCATTTCTTGAGCGATTAATCCCCAAAAGTAATTAGCCCTAGTTTAGGTCACAGTCCGTTTGGTTGAATTTTATCTTTGGTTCGTGAGATACACTATCCAAAAACAATTTGATGCACATGGACACATGCAGACAGACATTTCTTAAAATTGGTCAATTCGTGTTCCTGACATCCCAAAAAGTATAAATGCTTAACTGGAGGTCGAAAAGTGTCATTAGTCCAATACTTTCTTCTCATATATATATATATATATAAGAAAGAAACAAATATATATATAAGAAAGAACAAATTAATTAAAAGAACAAATTAATTAATTGAGATTAACAAAGTAATATATGCTAATTTAAATATCAGGCTGAAAATACGAAGTATATTCTCTATAATCACACAGTGTACCATTTCAATTTCACAAAATCATATTCATAAGTTTAAAGGAATTCATGAAATTACATCGACTGAATGCATTACTTGAAATTACACTGTTTTCGTGATCGAAATTGAAAGTTTAATAAAGATACCGAGTTAGGTTCAAGTCCAATGGAGAAGTTCAAGCAATTTAAATAATGATCCTCGAAGAGAATGTTTCGATTATCGGTAAGCATAATGAATTCTATTACTGAATTTCTCAAAAACTCTTATCTCGCAAATGTGTTTAAATTATGAAAGCTTAAAACAAAGAGTATACATATCGTAATGTATACACTCTGTGAAATATTTTATGAAACTATATATTTAATATATGCATAGTTTCTAAAATTAAATAAATGTATATATATATATATATATATAAAATCTGGAGTGATTCCACTCGACTTTCCGAACATTAAGCAATCAACAGCAGTGGTATAAATAAAGTAATAGGAGTCGTCAAAAGAATAAAAGTGGAATTTATAATAGATATTTGAGTTTTTTTCTCCATATAATTTATTGTTAAATTTTACGCTATTGCACTCCAAATAATTTGAGCCCGTAGATCATAATGATAAAGAATTTTTCGTTGTGTTCTTGTAAAATTCTATAAGTGCCAAATTCACCAAAATCTATACATTTCGTGCGATGATGACCTATAACATGTATGTCAATTTTCAGCTCATACGAATATGGCGTTTAACGCTATCGCAATTTAAAAATTTTGAGACCGTAGGACATAATGATAAAGAATTCTTCTTTGCGTCCCTGTAAAAACCCTATACGTACTAGATTCACAAAAATCTATACAGTTCATGCGACTGTAACCTCTAAAATGTGTATAATTTTTTTACTCAATCTATTTGATTGAGCATTTAGACGCTATCGCACTTTATAAAATTTGGGCCCATAGATTCAATGTTACAGAATTTTTCTTTGTCTCCCTGTAAACAAAAACTATAATAGCTAGATTAACCCAAATTTATACCGTTTGTGCGATGGTGACCTACAATATATATACAGGGTGGTCCTAAACCAAATGTCAAAAATGTAAAGGTAGATAGAGGGGACCTAAATAAGCAGATTTTGTATAGGATTCTGTGTGCGGTAATGCCGCCTTGAGCCGGTAGAGAGCGCTGATGACTGCGGCGTATTAGAAACCCTGGATAATCTCAGAGATACGACAGGTACTTAATACGCATGCTCAGTGGACAAACGCTTGTCCAGATTCCCTCTTGCTACAGTAACCTTTTACAATGCTTGGCGCTGATCGCGCATTTTGGTGATTTATCGGTGTAAGTTTTTAAAGATATTCTCTAAAGTAAAGCAAACAAATTTTTCTTTGCAATCAAACTAAGATACATTATGCTTTACGTTACATTTGTTTTATTATTATTATAATTATTATTTAAATTTAGATTACATTTCTATATTCATAGAAATAATTTACACCATCTTATCATACTGCATATCAAAAATTCTGAATTTTAATACTCTTTAATTTTTAATAATATACTATGCAACTGTAGTCTAAAAATATATACTTATACAAACTGATAATAAAAAAAATAATAATAATAAAATTATTTTTATTTATTTAAAAAATAATTTATTTTATCAAATTTGTCCTTGTAGTTACTGGTAAGAAAGTTCATCGATATTAAGATTAATTTGTAAAAATTTGATCATTTAACAGTTAACTTGATTTAATATATTCATTTGAGAGATGACCGTTTAGCTTTATGATTAATTTTATTTATTGCAATAACTTACAAATATATACATTCTCAGCACATTAAATGCTTAAAAATTGTTTTAGTTGGTTTATAAAAGGTTTTTCAGGGGGCCAAATGTTTTTGAGACTGTAAAATTAACTTTGCTCTCAAAGCTGGTAGACGTGAGATATCAGGTTCGATACCAGGTAGCGCTCATCGGGCTAACTTTTCGAAATTATCTGCAGTTTTCTCCGAAACAAGCGTAAATATGGGCTAGAACACCTTAAAAAGACCACCCCTTACTTAAGTTATTCAACCCATACCTCGGCCTTTCTTTTGTAGGCAACTGGCACATTAACACCAACATGTTTTTCTTAAAATAATTCAGTTTAGGAAAATTGAATTAGTTCAATGCTTAAAAACATACCAATATTTTATAGTTAAATGCATAATCATTGATAATATTAATATTTGTAAAAATATTTATTAACTTTAAAAGTTTTATACATCCTTATTGTTCATGTCAAAAGTTTATTTTTCTTTAAATGTAATACAAATATATATATATATATATATATTTTTTTTTTTTCGTATTTTGTACCTTTGAATAAAGTGTGATAAAAAAAAAAAAAAAAAAAAAAAGAGAGAGAGAGAGAGAAAGAGAGAGAGAGAGAGAAAATGACGTATGTGATAAAAAGAAATATGACACTAAAAAATAAATAAATAAATTAATTAATTAATTAATTAATAAACAAATAAAGAAAATAAAGAAATTAGCACTTATAATTTTACAACATAAAATTCTAACATATGTTGATCTCATAAAGAATGGTTGATTGGTTGTATGGCTTAAGACTGATTGACTACTCTAGGGGCCTAGGCCTACAGAAGAAATGCCCTCCGTGGGGGGGGGGGGGTTCTAAGTGAATCTAGTTCGTATTTACGAGAGTTTTAGAGAGAACTACGGAAAACTCCGAACGGCTAGATCGATGAACGCGTTTTTTGATCGAACCCGGCACTTCCCATCTACCAACTTTGACCGCAGTTCCGCTTGGCCACCATAGAGGTATTTACTTCTATTAATGCCTTGATTTCTCCATAAAAAAAATAAATAAAATAAAATAGATAAACAAATAAAAATTTTTTATGTTTTTAAATTAATAAATAAGAGAACAATAAGTATTTTAATACTTTTAACCTTATTTGACCGCAGTTCCGCTTGGCCACCATAGAGGTATTTACTTCTATTAATGCCTTGATTTCTCCATAAAAAATAAATAAATAAAATAAAATAGATAAACAAATAAAAAAAAAATTATGTTTTTAAATTAATAAATAAGTGAACAATAAGCATTTTAATACTTTTAACCTTATTCTTTTAACCCTCATATTCCGTATTTTTGAATAAATATAAGAAAAATATAAGGCACCTATTGAGTTTAAGCTTTATGCATTAAATGAATGTACTAGCCTTTATTTATATACTCCTGAAGAAATTAAAAAAAAAAAAAAAAAAAAAAAAAAACTAAATAATTAAAAGGCCTTTTCATTTATTAGTTATGTATTTTTAACACTAAAATTTCCAAAAATATTCTTTACTCTATTAATTGTATTTATATCTAAATGTTTGTTATATTAATCAAAATAATTTTTAATAAGATCAGGTAAAACAAAAATAAATAGATAAATAAATAAAATAATATTAAGTGTATACTAGTTAATGTTAACTTACATAATTTATTTTCAAAATTGTTCTAAAAAGAAGGGGGAAAAACCGAACGCCGCACGTTAAAAGTGCGATTTTTTCCGAAAGAGGTTGGCATGTAATTATTGAAGTTATCGCCAAATACGAAACTGTTTTAAGAAAAGTACTTATTTAGAAAAGAATTGACGAAAATCAATGAAAATTTTTATTTCTATTAATAGGAAAAACATTTAGGAACATGAAAATTTGCTTCAAAAATTTTTAATTACATTTAATTAATATGAATTATAAGCATTTTTGAAAGTCACAATTTCTCCCTGCCTTATGTCTATGGTAGCGATGCGCGAAATCGCCTCGGGCGGTCAAAGGGAGCTTTCCACCAATCAAAAAGTATGAACACCTTGTCGTATCTCTCAGTAAAGGGTCGCTACGGCGTATAAAAGCGCTTCGCTAGCTGGATCCATCATTTCCCGCACGGATCTCGAGCAGCATGCGTCGTTTCACCAATGCGGAGCTAGCCGACATGCATTTCATGTATGGGGCTGCAGAAGAAAATGGATTAGCCACTCAAAGGGTGTACAGGGAACGATTCCCGAATAGGAATCAGCCGGATCGTCGAACATTCGAGCGTCAAACTAGCGCTTTAATGTGTCATTTCCGCACACACATTCCTATACAAAATCTGCTTATTTGGGTCCCCTCTACCTGCCTTTATATTTTTGACATATTGTTTAGGACTACCCTGTATAAGTTTTCAATTCAATTGAATAAGGTGTTCACACTCTATCGCACTTCAAAGAATTTGGGCCTATAGGCCATAATGATAAAGAATTTTTCTTTTTACTGCTGTAAAAAAATTATAAGTGCTAGATTCACCAAAATCAATAGAGTTCGTGCTATGCTTACCTACAATATACATACCAAATTTCAGCTCACTTGAAAAAAGCTTTTTAGCGCTATCTTGTTCAATCACTCAAACACAAACACACACATACATACATCATCGTAAAAATAGCAAAAATTAACTCAAGGAACCTGAAAACATATAGAAACACCAAAATTTTAAAGTCGGATTTTTAACATGATTACATTACTTTCCTTACATATGTTAGGGAAGTAATAATGCATATTTAATTATATATAGATAGATTTTCAAAATGAATGACGGATGCTTCAAAAGTGAATTTTTAACTTTAAATGTCGCAAATTCACGAATTACAATTTATTATCATTGTTATTATTGAAATTTTTTAAAATGCTGCTTGCTAATAAATATTTACTTTTTCTCCCCTCAATTTTACATTATTAAAATTTAACAATATATTAAAAATAAATTTGTATTTTATTTTGTAGATTTATCGATTTTAGCTATTTTTATTGAATGTTAAAAATTTGCGTTAATTTTAGTATTCAAACATAAAAATAAATAAATAAATAAATTTATCTTATCTACAAATCTTCAAAGTAATGCTTAAATATGTCTACTGCTAAACAATAAAAATATAAAATGGAGGGAAAAAAAAAATATAAATTAGTCAGCAGGGAGCATTGCACAAATTTTCAAAAACTTTAAGCTTTAAAAATTTGTTATTAAATTTAAATACTTTTTAGGAGACTTTAATATGCTTAATATTATCATATTTTAATGTATATGCATGGAAATATTTATAATTCTAAACAGTAATTTATAAAAAAAGAGTTAGATATCGTTTTTATGTATGGAAAATTCACAACTGTTATATTAGTATTCGTTTTAAAAAAAATAATTTTTGAATATTTTAATTTTTTAATTTTGCGTTTAAAAAAATTAAATTAAATTAATAAAATAAAATAAAAATAAACTAAGGACAATTTTCGTTTAGCTATAAAATAAAATGAAAAAAAATGTGAAAAACCAGTTTTTGGAAAACGAGTACCAATAAAACGGTTGTAAATTTTCTGAATGTGAAAATAGTATTTAGAAAACACAACAATGTATAAGTGTGGAAACAATTTTTCTCCTAGTATAACGTGGATTTTGGCTGCAGACGAGGTTAGATATTGATATTGTATACTTTTAAATATGATTTACTTATTTTTAAATTTTAATGCTGTACTTTAAAAAAAAATAATTTTTGAATATTTTAATTTTTTAATTTTGAGTTAAAAAAAATTAAATTAAATTAATAAAAAATAATAATAATAATAATAATAAAAAAAAAAAACTAAAGACAATTTTCGTCTAGCTATAAAATAAAATGTAAAAAATGTGAAAAACCAGTTTTTGGAAAACCTGTACCAATAAAACGGTTGTAAATTTTCTGAATGTGAAAATAGTATTTAGAAAACACAACAATGTATAAGTGTGGAAACAAATTTTCTCCTTGTATTAAGTGGGTTTTGGCTGCAGACGAGATTAGATATTGATATTGTATACTTTTAAATATGATTTACTTATTTTTAAATTTTAATGCTGTACTTTTAAAAAAAAATAATTTTTGAATACTTTAATTTTTTAATTTTGAGTTAAAAAAAAAATAAATTAAATTAATAAAAAATAATAATAATAAAAAAAAAACTAAGGACAATTTTCGTCTAGCTATAAAATAAAATGTAAAAAATGTGAAAAACCAGTTTTTGGAAAACCTGTACCAATAAAACGGTTGTAAATTTTCTGAATGTGAAAATAGTATTTAGAAAACACAACAATGTATAAGTGTGGAAACAAATTTTCTCCTAGTATTAAGTGGGTTTGGGCTGCAGACGAGGTTAGATATTGATATTGTATACTTTTAAATATGATTTACTTATTTTTAAATTTTAATGCTGTACTTTTTACATTTAAAAAATATTTCTGGAATAAAATAAAACAAAACTTGTTTAAAACTGCCTAGATAGCAACAGTTTTCTCTCTTTTAATTTATGGCGTAACTATGGTAACAAACTGCCTTCTAAAGCACACTAATGACATTGAGCATTCAGAAAAATTTAACCATCCTGAAAAGTGAACATTTTTCAAAGTATGACACCTGTAATGAATTCAGAATTATTTTTAGAACGTATTTGAGCTTTTGCTTACTCGTCAGATAAACAAAATTTACGCTTTGAGCTTAAAAAAAAAAAAAAAAAAAAAAAAAAAAAAGAAATTTAAAGGAAAAAAAAAAAAAAAAAATTAAAGTTTCACTTAAAAACAAATTTTATTTCCCAAACACTTTTATTTTAAAAAGTTTCAAATTTTGTGGGGGGGGGGGGGGGGAGAATAAAGTCTGATATGGTTGGGCATTCTTGGTGATTTTCAATATGTAACTTCTCACCCTGCTTTTAAATCAGATCCTTTCTGTTAAAATATGTTATCGAGATGGGCATTCTTATTTATTTTACGACTTTTTGAATATAATATTCCAGTGAGCATTTTTTTTTCCTACCTTCATTATAATTATTTTACGCTTTTTTAAAAAAATCTTTTTTAAAAATTATTATTTATTTTATTTTAGTTACGATTTATGTATTTATGCACTAATTTTTGTTCTTGCGGCTTTTGGTAGCATTTCATCGCCTGTTTTCTTGCATTTTACGGCTTTGTTACAATACATATATATTACCATTATATTTTTAATAATTTTATCTTTTCAAGTGCTTTCAAACTTTAAAATCACAAGAAAAATTTAATTTATTTTATGTAATAAAGAATACTTTAGCTGTATTAAATGTCATATTGTAATGAGATTTCTCTGTGTTATGTGGCAAGTTACACTATTTGTGCCACCTCCATAGTTAATTATAGTGCTAAAGTTATCTTCGTAATAGCAGAAAACGGCTCATCTCCACACGTGCAATCTATACTAATCTCCATGTAGCTTGGGTTTTTTAAATTAATATTATTATTCATTAACCTGTTCTCTTGTACAGTGTGTCTCAAAAATTACAGACACAGATGATTTTTTTAAATAACAGATGAGAAAATGAAGCAATAATCACGAAAAAAGTAATATGCATATGGAATCAGAATGTAAGTAGATTACAACAAATAAATATAGTATAGGTTTTGCAAATGTTTTGTTAAAAAATAAAAAATAAAATATGCTTTCTTAAAAATATTTTTTTTTCGGGTATTGGTATTTAAATTAAAATTTTGGATCTATTTCCTTTCAATTAACTTGAAAATCTTATCAAACATGCTTAAAACTAGAGTTTAGAGGATATGTGGCTGTAATGAGTACTGGTTTTGCTCTACCATGTTCATATGATTTCTGTATAGTCGAAAACTGAATACCATGCACATATCGTGCAATTTATCCCCAAAGGTTTTCAATTGGATTTGCGTGTGGACTGATAACAGGCGAGTCTATAACAGTAGCTTGATTCTGCATAAACTAAGCTTTTGTTGAGTTGGTGGCGCATCGTCCTCTTGGAATTTCCAGTTTGCCTCCCTAAGATATTTTGCAGTTGGAAGCAGATTGCTTTTGAGGATATTTTAATAATCCTCCTGACAATATTGGCCATTAAGAAATGCAATATTAGCAATGCCATTTTCCTGTTGAAACAGAATGTGCATAACGCCACAAGAAAACCCTACCTTTTTGTCGAAAAAAAAAAAAAAAAACTCATGAGGTTTTTATTGTAGATCATGAACGTCATATGCTCAACCATTAGAGCCAACTGAACTGAATATTTTTTCATATAAAGCAATGTACTGAATGTGTGCATAAACCAAGTACTGAAAGTCTTCAAAAGCAATCTACTGAAGAAAACGTTTAACCATTCATGCGTCCAACGACGAGAACCTCATGAGTTTTTTTGTCGAAAACAAAATAGAGGGGGAATTTCTCATGATGTGGAGCAAGTTATCTTTCAACGTAATAACAGATATTGCTTTACTTAATGGTCTACATTGAGGATCATTAAAATGTCCTCAAAAGCAATCTAATTTCAACTGGAAAATGCCATAGGGGAAGAGGGAGAAACTGGTAATTCCAACAGAAGGATGAGTCGATTTACACCTCCTACTGAACAAAATCTTGGTTTATGCAGAATCAAATTACTGTTATACCTGGTCATTTATCAGGCCATACCTAAATCCAGTTAAAAACCTTTGGGAAGTGCTTGCACGATAAGTATGATCTTCAGTGCCCCTCGTTTTCAGTTTCCGATTATTCAGAAATTAAAGCAACACGTAGAGAAAAGCTGTTACTCATGACATCTACATATTCTTCAAACTTTAGTTCTAAGCATGTTTCACAGGGTTTTCAAATTTAAATTTAAAATTCAAAATCTCGAATAGTTTTTATATTTTTGAGACAGTGTATTTTCTTTTTTTTTTTTTTTTTTTTTTTTTTTTTATTGCAAAAATTCTACAAAACCTATATTATATTTCTTTGTTGTTGTACGTTTACATTCTGATTCCATATTTATTTTTTTTCCCGTGATTACTGCTTAATTTTTTGAAGCGCTGTTTCGAAAAATCACCTGTCTCTATAATTTTGAGACGAATTTTATTCACTTATTAATTTTATTCTAATTATTAATTTGTTGATTATGCAAGATTGGACAGCTCTCTAACGAATTGATTTTAAGAGCTGCTAGAGTATGAAATATTGCATTTCTTTTTCTTTGCTCACTGAACTGAAGCACTGAGACTGTACCCTGATGATTAATCTCTTCAGTATGACCATTATTTCAAATTTTAAATGTTTCTAGTGATCTTTTTTTAATTTTAGTGTAATCTGGATGGACACTTTTGAATTTTCTTTGCATTTTCACTCTATTTATAAATCAGAAATTTCTTCTTCAAGCATGTTATTGTTGGATATCACATTTCAAATTATCATATACGACCTTTTTCTAGAGATCCTGTTTCAATAAGTTTCATGGTTGTTGTCATATCTTTATCAAAATTATTACTTGTTGATTTTTTTTTCATATCTTCTTCTAAAGATGGTATACCGGTTATTTATTTTAATTATTTATTAATTCATTCTGATTCTTGAGGATTTCAGAGGCATTTCATTATCTGTTTTCCTACAATCTACTACTTTGTAACAAGACACACATACACATTATATGTATAATTAACTGCATTTGTTATGAGTCGAATAAATATGTGCTATATGTAAATTTTTAAAATTACGTCTATACATATTCTATTCAAAATTATGTCTATATATATTCTATTTATATACATAGACATAAGTATTCAAATATGAAAATAAATTAGCATAGCATTAACATTATCAATAAGAACCATTTCAGAAATTTCAATAAAAATCATTCTAGTGAATTATTTTTTCGTTTTGTGGTTTATGTTACCTTTCAGCGAAATTTAAATAATACAATTTTAAAATTCTTTTTTGATTTTTCAGTCGCTCACCTAAGGATAAAGATAAAATATTTGCAAAGTATTTAAGTTTTTTAATTCTTTCTTATCTTGATTTTTCAACCGTTCGCCTAAGGAAAAAGATAAAATATTTGCAAAGCATTTTAGTCTTTTAATTCTTTCTTATTTTCATTTTCAACCGTTCGCCTTAGGAAACTAGTTGTCATAGGTGGACTCTGCTCAGTTCCCCATAATATTTATGTTCTCAGAAATTTCTAGTGCGAGACATATTATAATCATGTTAAAAGAAATCAATTTGACCAAAGCTTGATACAGTGACAGAATGAAATCCCCGCCTAATAGGCTATCCACCGTTCACTTCGATATATTTGTCTTATTCTAATCTATTAATTTATTTTATCGGGGTCAATTCCGTTGTTTAGTTTTCATGCTACTATTTCCAATGCAACAATCCTCAAAATTCATATTTATATGAAAAATTTAGAATTTCGCTAAGTTGATAAAATCGTAAACTATGAATAATTTACGAAATTTTCCTATTAGAATATTTGTATTCAATCATGTTCAAACAAATATCATAAACGTAATTTTGAAGTTGTCTAATGTATTTAGGATCCTCAAAATGGAAGTTTATGCTCAATTTTGCCTTATTCTGACATGTTAGGTAAATCGTAAATTCCAAATAACTTACGAATTTTTTTAATTGGAAAAGTCATAGTCTGTGATCTTCATGCCAGTATCCTAAATAATATTTCGAAAGTGGTTTGGCATCTTTACGATGAAAATATCCCTCAAGATTGACGTTTATGTGAAATTTTGCTCTATTCTGCCATGTTAAGAAATTCGTAAATTTCCAATAACTTACGAAATCTTTATATTGGAAAATTTATAGTCATTAATATTCATGCCAGTGTCCTAAATAATATTTCAAAAGTAGTCTGACATCTGTACGATGAAAATATTTCTCAAAATTGACGTTTATGTGAAATTTTGCCGTATACTGCCATGTTAAGAAATTCGTAAATTTCCAATAACTTGCGAAATTTTCAAAGTAGCATATTTATAGTTACTGATGTTCATTCCGGTATCAAAACTGATATTTTAGAACTGGTCTGACATTTTTACAGTAAAAAGTTTCCATTTAATGCACGTTTAAGTGAATTTTTGTCCTATTCTCCCATGTTAAGAAAACCGTAAATTTCTAATAACTTACGAAGTTTTTAAATTCGAATGTTGCAAATGAATAGGGTTCTTGCCAGTGTCGAAAGTAATATTTTAAAACTGATCTGACCTCTCTGCGACAATTTGTTCTTGAGATATCGTGTACACAGACTAACAAACTAACGGACTAACCCACTAACACACTAACACACTAACAGACACCCTACAGACAGACACCATAGAAATTTTGTCATTTTCGGATTCCTCACACCAGAAAACGTGTAGAAAAGTCAAAAAACCGAGGTCGAAAATTTTCACGATTACCTAAGTTCCCCATGCCTATAGTATGATGGGGAACTAAAAGATGAACTATTTGCAAAGCATTTAAGTCTTTTAATTCTTTCTTACTTTGATTTTTCAACCGTTCACCTAAGGAAAAGGGATATTTGCAAATCATTTAAGTCTTTCATTGTACCGCTTTGATCCTTTAAAGGGCAGAAACAACTACTTTTATACTGGGGCCATCACAAAACTTTCTTCTATATTTTTCAATACAAATTCACGGAGAACATATTACTTAATTTACATGATGAATGCAGACGATTTTCATCTCTGTAAATATTACACTCAATGTAGTATGTAACTCTCTGAAATGATTTATTTATTTATTTATTTACTAGCAAACCCTTGCAAAAATTTCGCAATTTCTTTCTTTTTTTTTTTTAATTTACTTTTAAATTTTGAAACTTTTTTTTATAAGTCTTATACCAATTTCACCACCCAATATTAATTTTAATTCATCAAAAGCCAAATTATTACTAGTTTTTTTTTTTTTTTTTTTTTTGGTGGGGGGGGGGGGGGGTGATGAAACGGTAATGACCCAAAAATCATTCAAAGAAAAATTTCAAAATAAAATTCATGTTTAACGATCCAGTTTTCATGCTTACCCATGCCCCAGGCATGGCAGCTTTAGTATTGTACACCTATAGCGACTTTTAAATTTTTCCGCCGTATTGGCGATGCCTTTTAATTTAGTTTTTAATTTATTCTTTTTTTTTTAAGTACCTATTTTGATAATACTTCTTATTTTTGCGTTTTTTAGTCAATTTATGAAACAAAAGTTCATAATTTACTTATACCTTTAAAGTATTGCTAGGTTTAAAACGACTCTTGCAAAGATTTTAAAGATGCAAATTTTAAAAATAAATTTTCCTATAAAATTATATCACCAGATAAATGTCGTCTTTTTTTTAAATTATTATTATTATTAGATCACTGAACTGAGTGCGCGTGCTTAAATATTGCTTAAGTACTTGTTTTAATCCTCGCGTATTTTATTGTCACTATCGTATCGTTTCTACAAAATATCATCGTAACTGGACCACGTTAGCGAAATATCATATAGATATTTGTTAAAAAAGGAAAAAAATCGATATATATATTTTTTTAAATTACCGCAGATTTAAGGTTTCACCATGCATTTTAAAGGTATTAACAAGTTCTTTTGAAAACATAGTCATATAAAAAATGAGGGTAAGAACGATGTCCTTACACATACAATAAAAATTTCTAGTTAACTATTACTTTTATAAACATACATATTTTTAAATTTCAAATTGAAAAGTTTAAAATAATTCTTATGATCTACACTTAATGAAATTTGTCTTAAACTACTATGTTATAAATTATGAAGAAAAAAAAAAATAACAGCGCCATTTGTTGAACGATTCGCACTAAAAGCTAATGCGTAGTAATTTATGTCATGGTGCAATCACATATCGTTTTCTAGGTATTAACAAGTATTATATGTATTATGCATTATATATATGTATTAATTTAGTGATAAATTCTGAAAAAAAGAAAAAAAAAAAAAAAAAAAAAAATGGGATGGCAATGCCAATTGTTGAGCGACTGATTTTTTTCAGATTTAATTAGTACTAGTTTAGGCAAAGTTCTAATTAAATATCAAGTTTAATTAGTTTTTATTCATTGATTTGCGAGATTCAACGTCCAAAAAATTTTGATATACACACTGACGGACAAATATTTTCTAAAGTTGGTCAAAACATGTTCAGGTCATTTCAAAACGTATAAACCCATGAAAAACTGGAGGTAAAAAATTTTCGCAAATCTAATACTTTTTTTTTTTACATGTATAGAAGAAAGTAATAATTGAGGAAAAACCTTAAAAAAATATGTCTTTTCAGTTTAGTAAATTTTTAATTAGAAGCATTTCCAAATATTTTATTAGAAATTCCTAAATGATACAAACAATTTTGCAAAACTATAGCCATATATTTTGTTGATGCAACTGTTGATTTTTTTTAAATCATTTTTAATATATTATAATTTTTTTTTCACTCGTCTTTAACATTTAAAAAAAAAAAGTAAAATAGATTAGAAGAAGGAGTAATTAGTTTAAACACTATTTCACAGCTCGTTTTTTTTTTTTTTTTTTTTTTTTCCCCCTTTAATTTCATGTCGTTAGGCAACAAACGTTTTTACTGTCGCTGTTTTCACATAAACGAATTTATGATAGGAAAAAAATTGCCACTTTTGCAAAGAAGTATAAATTCTTGCGCTATAAAAAATTATACATTCTATAAAAAATGAATTCACAAAGATGTGACTATTAACCCATATCATTGGCAAAAGCTTAAATACGTAATAAAATTACGAAGAAGTCATCATCTGGCAAAAAAGCAAGGACATATAGATAGTTTATTTTTAGTTTCATGTAATGTATTTTTTACGAATATAAAAATATGCTTGTTCATGTCGAAAAAGACATTTTTTTTTTCCATGTTAGAAAAACTGTATTCAATTTTTAAATATTTCTCTTATATTTAATGTGAATTTTACATAAAACATAATTTCAGGTTTTTTTTTTTTTTTTTTTTTCCTTTTTTTCGTTCAAAAAAAGCAAATGACAAATTTATGCAATACTTTTAGATAACATAATATTTTCTAAATTTATTCACTCAATTTATTACGTTAAATTGCTCAGGTACTCCCTATTAGGAGTGAATATTTCTTTGAAATCGATTCATGTGAAGGTAATGAAAATTTTAAAATTAATTGTAATGATGAAAGAAAAATGAAGTCATTAAAAATTTGATAAATTTGTAAATAAGGAAAACACTATTAACACATCGCATTTAATATTGTGACGTTTTCTTAACCGTTCGACGTTCGCTCCATATTTTCTTTGAAAAATTGTTAATCAAATTTCAAAATTAAAATTTGACAACTAGACATATTTGACATACTTTTGACATAAATATGTCAAAAAAGAAGAAAAGAAAAGAAAGGAAGAAAAAAAAAAGTCATTTTTCATTTTTAAAACAATTTTGGTTTGAAGCATCTGTATATCTACTTCATTAAATTCAAATAACAATAAATTTAACAAATAAATAACGTTGTAATTAACTGCTATAAACTGCAGAAAAATAGCTATAATAGATTCAGGTCAAAATAATAATTCATCCCTTCATCAGGATTTAAAAGAAAGAAAAAAACTAGGCACGAGAGCATCAATAAAGCAGCAACTACACACACGCACCTGCTAACAATGTTTAAGCAACTTCTGCATATGGCTTCCTCGGAAAGGTCGTTTGTTAAGTTTTTGTAGTGCTTCTATCTACTGAACAGAAAAGATCAACAGTTTAAAAATCGATTAAAGAAGAAAAAAACGAGAAAAATTGTTGCATATATATTTTTTTAATGTTTAGAATGCTAGTTAAAGTGTCCACTCCACCGGCCATCCCGAGATAATTCTGGGGAAACGTAGCCTTCCACACACTACAGTGGCCGTGAAGTGGTTAAGGAACACAAAATGCTCCCTTTTGTGCTGGCACCTAAGAGTTATAAATACGGTATTGCTCTTCAATTATTTTTCTTCCTGTGATTTCATTGATTCTTTTTTTTTTTTTTTTTTTTTTTTTTTTTTTTTTTAACTGCTTTTCTGCATAACATTCAGATTACACATTAAATATATTCTTTGCTACTATTATTTATTTATTTTGATAATCTATGATGAAATATTTAATCTTATGAGATGCATATACATATGCAAGCTGTTTCAGAAAGGACTCACGAAGTTTGAAATGATATAACTGTGAAACAGTGACAAATAGAAAAGTGAAACAAGTGGTATGTTGAATGGATAGTCTGCAGTTTGTTATTTACCGATTGTCAGAAATATTTCGAAGATTGGCTAACAGGTGGCGTCATAAGCACATGAAAGAGTCCCACATGATGAGAACAGCAGATCCGCCATGTTTGTACTAGCTGTTATGTACGACACATTTGCGCTTTATAAATTAAACGAATGACTCTCTAAATGACTCTCTGAAGATAAAGAAAAGTGTTTTACCCATATTTTAATTAAAAGAAAGTGTTAGACGCTAGTAAAAATATATTGCGTTCTATGGTGATCGATTTGTGCTTGAAAGAACGTCCGCCATTTTTGTTCAATGCCCAGTTAAAACTTAGGGACCCTACGTGATAAGAAACTGAACATTGACTGCCGGTTGATCCGTCATATTTGTTCAGGCTGCTATATATGATACCATTACGCTATGAAAATGTTTTTAATGACTCTCTGCATGGCTGTCTTAAGATAAACAAAACCATTTTCTCGTAACTTTAATTAAAAGAAAAGAGTCAGACTCTTGCAGAAGTATCTTATGTTCTACGGCGATCGTGGGACATTGAACGAATATCCGCTATTTTTGTTCAATGTCCCTCTCTCTTGTGTTTTTTGCTAATGAAACTTTAAGTAATACGCATAAGTTCAGAAAGTTCATTCGTCAGTTTCTTTAATTGCTGACACGTGTAAAGGAGATATATCGAATTACATATTATAGTAAATTGAAGAACATCATGTCGTATTCCTTGGAGCAACGTGTTTCTATTGTACTGGAATATCAACGAATATATCGAAATCCGACGATGACGAGGCGAAGATTAAAAAAAAAAAAAGTTAATGCTCATATTCGTACAGAACATTATACATACCACTCGTTTAACTTTCTGTCTCTCTCTGTTTAGCAGTTCTATCATTTCGAAGTTGTGAAGTCCTTTCTGAAACATCCTGTATCAAAATGTAATTGGTAATCAATAGAAAATGCTCTAGCAGCAGTGCATTAAATCTGTCTGTTTTATAATTTTAAAATATCTGATGTGGACACCACATTACTTCCTTATATACCCACTGGAATATGTATACTGTTATGAAAACACTGACACTTTTTGTGAGGTAACTGATTCATAAATAAACAGGCAGGTTCCAGTTTACAAACATTCCTGAAAACCTGGAAAAAAAAAACTGCTACTCCAACCACAAAAGTCCCAATAATAAGATTATATATACCGCTGAGGCAGGCATAGTAGTTTTTCCAGGAATAGTACTCCATGGCTCATTAAAGGATCACTCATTGACAAATGCACAGCTTAGAGTTCAATGAATATCATTCGACTATAGACGGCCTACTTTTAGTCCTTTGGGCGAAAATCAGTGGCGGAAACATTTTACTAAAACAATCAACTCCGTTAAAATTGGGAAAGTGTTTACTAATTCTGGCTATCCTGAAATAATACTTGCCGCCAAATTTGATCGCTAATCTCGCCAAGCCGCCAAATGTGTAGCCAACATAGATTTTGGTCTTCGCATCGATTTTGACGATTTGGCGTCAAATTTGGTAACTTGGCGACCGAATTTAGCGAAAAATTGTAGTGTAGGGTTGCTAAAGTTTCGAAGCTTTAACTTCGCAGTAAGAAGAGAATTCTGGAATTTTTCTGAAAGATCATTGATTTATAGAGCAGAACTAAATTCTTAGAAAGTTTTATAAATGACTAAAAAGACTATAAAAAAAGAAATGTGATTATTGATGATTGTAGACTACTGCTATATCTTTAAGTACATGCTACTTTTTATATTGTATTACAGTAAAAGTTGAAATAAATGGTAGTGTTTTTCAACGGAGGTGGGCGTTGATTTAGCATCAAATTAGTCATTCAAATGTGACGAAAAGGGGTAGTTTAGGATTCCCAAAGTTTGAAAACTCTAATTTTAGTAGGAGTCGAATTCTGGAATTTTTCGTAATGACTCATTGACCTTTAGCACAGAACTACCTCGAAAATTCTATAAACGAATAACAATACTCTCGACGAATTCAAATTCCATTCAAACTTCGAAATTTTCGGTTGTACCTGAATTATCGAAATTTCTGCTGTGTAGCGTATTTAACAATGATTAATTGATTTATCTAGTAAGAATGACTGCTTCATTGATTTGTTTCGAGAATTCTTTGATTAATGATTTTTGGGACACAAAAAGAGTTTTACTCAACTGTTTCCTGATTATACATTAAATAAAGTGCATTCATCGACAAGAACCTGCTTATGCCTTTAAGAATTACTGTATGCACGCAAAAATGTTGACAACTTTTATAACAACATCATTGTGGGCTCTATGTACGAGCAGAATATTCATTAAATAAAGTGCATTCGTGGACTAGAACTTGCTAATATCTTTAAGAATTGCTTTCTTCACGCAAAAATTTCGACGACTTTTATAACAGTATCTTTATGTGCTCTATGATTAGCTTCTTTTAAAATCTCTATGATAGTAGGTCATATATAAGGGTCAAAACCTTTGTATTTTGGTCATTGTAAATATAATTTTCGTAAATATCTCCAAAATGGAAAGTTACAGAAAGACGAAAAAGGAAAGGGCACAACTAAATATTATAACAAACTTACATTCCAATTTGCAATGTGCTACGCTCAACCGTTTTTGAATTATGCGACAAACAGACACACATACATACAGACATCGCGAAAAATTGTGTAAAATCGTAGATATCCCTAAAATCGGATCTCATATTAAGACCAAAGTTACAAGTTTACAACTAGACATCATGACAGTCACAAATATAAATTTGCAACATTCTACGATCATTCAATTTTGAGCAATGCAAGATACAAAATTCATTTCGTAAATCGGAATTACAATACTTTCGTATGTTTTGTGTATAAGAATAAGGAAGTAAAAATTGATATATTTCATTATGAACAAATTATTTGTTTGAGACAAAAATTATGAGCAAGTATTACCAATTATTAAAAGCATTTAAAAAAAGTCGTGTTATAAAGAAATGATAAAATGGAGCATTAAATAAAATTATTTGTTAAAATTGTAATAATTTCTAAAACAAAGTTTGAAATTGTATATGCCTTCGATTCGCCTGTGGATCCAATTGCTTTCCAGCTATATGTCTGTTCGTTCACACTCTCATTTTTGTAAATATTTTCATAGTGACTTTAACTGATATACAGTTCAGGGTATATCCTAAATCATTTAAGAAATTTAGGGAGATGATAATATTCATCAAGATGAACAAACACTGCTGTGGAATATGAGGTCGCAAATGGCGTTTAATGGGTAAAAATCCCAAAAATGCGACTGCTAATGTACAAAGAGAGATAAAAAAGAAACTCTAATAACTACAGAGAAAATTTCATTTCATCGAATAAGTGCAAAACACCAAGGTCCGATTAACTTTACAACTGAGAGGAAATACAAATCTCTTTTGAGGCCCCCATTGACTGCTTGGTCTAGACTCATACAAACACCTCGATATTTTTTTTAAGCTTCGGGGCCCACTTTTTACTTAATTTGGGGCCTTTGCAAAATTTGCACATGCTTCTCATGCCTGTTGGATAATCAGGACTTGAAAACAACACCTGATGAACAGTTTTACAAGAATTGTTCAAAGTGCCCGCCTCGGACATTATTGCATAGACTACAGAGACGAAGCAACGATTGGCAGAAATGCTTGAAGATTCTGAGTGTCCGCGCTTGAAGATTTCGGGAGTTTCCCGGATTTCTGCCGCAACAGCCACATTCCTTGGTATTAATTCTCCTGATGTCTACACAGACGTCTCATAAATGAGTTATCTTTCTACAGAAGAATAAATCTAAAGTTTTCCACAATATGCGAGGTTTCGGTGCTTGCACATTTTTGCGATTTTTACTCAGTAAGCGTCATTTCCAGCAGTTGTTCCATTGTAACATTGCAGGTTTTTTCCATATTGATGAGTATTACCTTATTACCTTTTCTCCGAGTTTCCTGAGGGATTTTGGTTGCACCCAATATGTTATCCAAATTTACTATAGCATTTTCCCTTTGAAAATAGTAAAAATGAGTTCAAGGACTCGCGAAAGAACTGGGATATATTACGGCCATTATATTTACAAATATATCTTTTAAAAAATATTATAATATCATTATACTGCATACAACATAACTAAACATACATCATTTTGGTGGTCAGAAGCACGTTTCCTTAAAAATAAGCTGTTTAAAATAAAACATGCTTTTGTATAATATATTTGGCATTAATGAGTATTAGTTTGCAGAATCACATAAAAAATTCAAATACATGACGGAATATAAGGGAAAATTATTAAAAATACATTATTTTCTATTTTCATATTCCATGTTTTAATTGATTTCCAACTAATTAGAAAGAAGGTTATGAGTTCGGTAACTCTCTCTATGTCTATCCATTAATCTGCTTGTATGCTTTCTCATTTTCGTAAATGTTTTTCAATACCTTGGAAGTGATATATGTTATTCAAATTCTCAATATGATATTTTCTTATGAAATTGGTATAAATATCGTCACTGTTTGTACACTGGAGTTTACCAAAAAAAAAAAAATCAGTACATTACGCTTTGTAAGAGGTATTTCATTAAAGCACAGTTTTTGAAGAAATTTCTTAAAAAAAAAAAATCAGTACATTACGCTTTGTAAGAGGTATTTCATTAAAGCACAGTTTTTGAAGAAATTTCTTAAAAAAAAAAAAAAAAAAAAAAAAAAAAAAATTCTTTGTGCGTACGATAATTAAATGTTTTGTGCAGTACAAAAGTTTTTAAATACTATTTATAAAAATATGCCTCTCATAGAACGCGATGTGCTCGCATTTTTTCAGTACATCTGTATACAAACTAGTCATACTGCTTATACTGTTTTTTCAATAAGGAATATGCCAGGGTGAATTTTAATGACTGATATCGATTTGAAGAAATTCTGAAAATATTTACAAACGTTATAGTGTGGAGACAGACTAATGAATTCATATAACAGACCAACTAATCAAAATCATAAAAACAGTTTTTAACTTTCGTTAACTGATGAATTTTATGAAAACAGTAAATAATTTCTTAATTGCGAATAATTACGCATACTATTTTTAACACTTTCCTATAAAGTTAAAACTATTTATAAATTCAATTGTCTGTCTGTCCACACTCGAAAATCCGTAAATATTTAAAAAAAAATTTCAAATTAATATATATTATTCAAATTCACCATTTGACATGTTTCTCATTGAAAATCGCATAAACAGTGCGAATAGTTTGTCTACAGGAACACCAAAAGAAATACCCTTGCATTTCTGTTTATGCGAGGTACTTTTATAAATCACTAGTATCGCCCAGTGGTCGAAACTCGACCATATTTTTTGCAAAGCGAAGCAAAGCAAAGTTATTGCCTTGTCCTAAACGGAATGCAATTGCAACACAGCTGCGGCAATTGTTTGCCGATATTCACTCTAACTGAATCAGCAGAGTTTTACTTAATATAACTATTTCTCTTTGTAGATGTTAGCCTTTCCTGAAATGAGAGAAAATCGCAACGCGAAAACGCCCCTTGTTGTGTGATACAGCCCAGAAGCTAATAGATACCATGCCAAACCAAGGCCCAACCAAGTATAAAATTCTGTTAAATTAATTCGATTGGTTCATAAAGTACAGTGTTTGAACAAAAAAAGAAAAAAAAAAAAAAAAAAAAAAAAGATATTTTTCAAAAATGGTCGAATTGAGTTCGGGAGATTTCAAAACGTGTAACTTTATCGAAAACCGAAAATCTAAGACTTTTCTGAATCTTATATTTTCTACTTATATATGCAGAGGAAAGAATAATAAATTCACTTTTAAAAAAATAAAAATAAGTAGTCAATTTCACTTAATTAAAATGCAAGGAAATCTCAAAACGTGTAAATTCATCGAAAACCGGAAATCAGAAGCTTTTGTGTATCTTCTACTTGCTTCTTCTACCCACAAAAGCTAGCAATAAAGACACTCTTTTAAAAAATAAGTAGCCAATTTCAGTCAATTGAAACGTAACGAAAGCTCAAAACATGTAAATTCAGCAAAAAACGGAAATCGGAATTTTTTCCGTATCGTCTACTTATACATGCAGCAGTTAGTAACAAATCCATTTTCCTTTTATTTAGTATATTAGTTGAATATTTATTGTTTAAATAACACCCTTTGAAATGAAATGTTTATGTTTACATTCGAAACTGCAAGTTTGCCATTTTTTTTTCTGGAGTTTTGTGCTTTTAAATTAAAATTTTATCAATTTTACAGAAAAAATAACTCAATCAAACACATGTAGACAGTAACTTATATAGAACTATCCGCGATTGTAATGAAATGCTCGCCCTCTGGTGGGCTACGGTGAAATTACAATAAACATGGTTTAATTCGAATTCCATATAGCCGCCATTGCTAGCCGATGTTTAGTTTCACATATATTTATTGAATAAAAATGAATAAATACGGTAAAAAAGATAACACATACTTTTGTGTGCCACAGTGTAAATCCAAAGCATCAAGAAATCCAGAATTGAGCTTCCATTTATTTCCAAATGACGAATTTAAAATTTCAGTTGCTTCGGCTAATGGAAGTAAAGAATTAATCAGATGATTTGAAATTAATATTTGTTCAACTTCAGTTAAAAATCTACTTCCGATCGAACTTTGAATAAACTGAAGTATTTTTTCCAAAAACAATCAATTTTCCATAATGTAATGGCGGAGAAATTATAGTACGAATATTAAGTAGAATAACAAGAACACTATTGGAACACACGTGGCTAATGTTTACTAACAACTGCAGTGTTCACAAAGCGCCGTCTATCGATCATTACAAACGCGGATACCCAAATATCGGAATTAAAATTGGCAGATAATTTCCGTTATTTTTAAATATTTTTTTACAAAAAATCCAATGGACAATTAACATAGAAAATATTTTTCATGGACAGACAGTGACGTCATCACTTCGCTTGCGTATAGTGATGCTACATTATACAAATTACTGTGTCTATGGTTTTATTTGAGCTTTATGAAATTGCCAGATTCAACAACTTTCTTCTTTTAGGTATTTTTTAATGTAAAGGAATACGTGTATAAATGGGGGAAAATGCATAAAAAATAAATGTATTTTTAAATACCTTCTTGACATCGTAAGAAAATAATATTTGTATTCGCACCTTCCGGCTAACCATACCTTTCGAATGATACCATTCTCAAATTTCTACTCCCATAATTAATATGTTAAAAAGGGACAACAAATTTTATGCTTGCCTATTAATATATAGATACTTAAATATTTTTGTACTGCAGAATTCACATATATCATTCATATGCATCAGAAAAAAAAAATGTCTGCATAGAATACGATATAATTACCATTAACATTTGCATGGTTACATTACACCACACAAAAGCATGGTAATAAAATAAATATTTTCCGTTTATGTTATTTTTATTATATATAACGAAAATTGCGTCTGTACATTTTTTTAAAGCACACATAAAAGAACTAACTTAATCGACCTGAATATTTATTTTCACATTTATATAAAAATTTCACGCTCATATATTTTACATTTACAACATAATATACATAAAAATAGGCACAGAATCTTGTTTTATGTTAGTTATTTAACGAATGTATTATTACATATAATAAAATATAAACGTAGGATAATCAGCAGTTTTCAAATTTTATAACGCCTGTATAAATATACTGAACATTCCTTACTTACTTTTAACGGTTACCAGGGAAACTAAGGAAACTCTCGCTTTTTCTTATGACAGGTCCATAAAGAAACCGCTAGTGATAAGGAAGCCTAAGTTACTAAGCGTAAAAAAGCATCAAAAGATGTAGAATATACTTTATCTGTGCAGAAAGGAGAGCTTTTACGTACATCTTCTTTGCCCCTGCCAACCTCTGTGATAGTTTTTATTTTTTATATAAGCTGTCACTAGGCTAATATTATGAAACATGAAAGTCTACTAAAACTTTTCCCTGACAGTTTTATTTAACTTTTCTACTAAAATCCTCGAATAAAAGAAAAATTACAGTTGTTTTAAAAATTTCAATTTTTATTATGTTGACTAAATATTTCTAATACAACTTTCCTCCCTTTTATGTAATAAAAAACATAATTATTGCTTTTTTTTTATGTATGCAAATACGATTTAACTACCGTTTACGTATTGAAAAGCGTAATTATTAATCTTATTTTGTTAATCTTGTTTAGATATGCAAACAATCTAAGAATCACTTTTGAATGAAATGGTTCTTGCATTGTACCTTCAGGTACAATACAATTACAGGTTCCTTTGTTTTTGCGGCCCACCAGCGGCCGAGCGGTTCTGCGCTCAAAGCTGGTAGATGGGAGGTGCCGGGTTCGATCCCAGGTCGCGCTCATCGACCTAGCCGTTCGGAGTTTTCCGTGGTTTCCTCCGAAACTTGCGTAAATACGGGCTAGGACCCCTTAGAAAGACCCCCACGGAGGGCATTCCCCCTCTAGGCCTAGGACACATTAGGAGTCAATCGGCCTTAAAATCCTACAACCAACCAACCAACCTTTGTTTTTGCATTCGTTTGAAATGTACATGATATCTGTATAAATAAAGAGAAGTGTCTGTCAATGTGTGTATGTCCATGTGTCTGCGCTCTGAATCTCAGATTATTGATCGTAGAGTTAAAGAAATTGGCAGAGAGGTAGCTTAAAATTTGAATCGGTGATTTGTTGCGTACTTGGGGTTTGTGAATTGACATGAATGAAGGAATGACAGCTCTTACAGAGGCTTAAAAGTTTATTTACAGAATATTCCATAAGATTCCAGTCCTGTCGAACAACTATCGCTTTCAGTTTTACCACAAAACACAGCTGAAATAGCAGCTGACGGCATCAAAACCGCAGCATAAACTGTACCATTAACATTAATACAGAGCAATAGGTTCACCAAAAAAGTACACTTAATACAGCTTTGTTAAATAAATCCTTGTCGAGTCATGTTCTTAGTCAGTCTAACAACATGATTCGACAAGGATTTATTGAATAAAACAGTTTTAAGTGTATTTTTTTGGACAGGGATTATTGCTAGTGCTCGGCGGTGGCCCACGCCGGCGTGAACGTGCTAAACAATAGCAGAGGCCCAGTCAGGGAGCTTTTCACATCAAGGAGCTTGGCGTGAAAACTGCCTGACCTCCGAAATCCGATCCCTTTTTATAGCCGTTTTTACTTTCTCAGGTAGAGAAAGTATTGTTTTTGGGTCAAATTTTCGAAATTGAGTTTTTGTTTTATTTACACGTTTTAAGGTCCCCTGAATAAAAATAAAAACATGTTATTACCAGTTGGTCTGTCTGTTATCAGCATATTTCAAGAACATATAGTAGCAGAAAGATCAAAACTCAATATCATATATGTGTATGATATAGGGAACTTTTCGTGGAAATCAAGCAAATGGTTCATGTAAGAACCATCTAAGAGAATTCAAATACATTACGTCTATGGGGAAATTTCTGGTAAGTACAGTATAACATCTATAGGTGGACATAAACAAAACGGAATGAATAATATATATATATATATATATATATATGTATGTATATATAGATACATACATAAAAGTATTTTTTGTTTAAATTGTGGTATGGAAATCGCTCATCATTCGTTTACAGGGCTACCCAAAGTATTTCGTATTTCGATACATTGAGACTATACATGGAAATTGCTGGAATTGTAATTCATTTTGTGTTAGATTTTTTTCAAAGGCTAAATTTAAGTACACAATATTATTTATGGTGCATATTGTTTATAGACAATATACAAGGCTACCCAAAATTCAGTTGAACGTTTTTTTTCATTGAATGTAATTGATGAAGTGTTTTGCTATATTTTACTATGTCGACGAACACTTCTCAGGAAATTTTTATACCCATACAGTAAACAGAGCATTTTTTGAAGTTCTATTTTCAATTCTGTCTTTTTTTGGTATAATATCACTATTTGAGGTGCCTTGATTACGAAGGTACAAATTTTAGCGGTTGATCTGTATGCATATCTGTTATCAACCTAAATAAAAAACAATAAAGTGCAGGAAATTCAAATTTGGTATTTCGAAGTTCGTATTAGATTGCCTTTTAAAAATTTGATCAAGATTGCCAAATTTAAAAGCAAATTACTAACAGCCTTGATTTTTTTAAAAAATAATAATTGTAGGCATTATAACTGAGCGGGGGGTTGAGGGGCTGGTAGTCCCCCTCAAACAGAATTTGATATCGAGTAAAACTGTTCTTATTTTAGATTATTTCTAAAGTACTGTGATGTATCGTAGGCTTGAAATCAAGAGAAGATTGCTTTTCTTTAGAGAAATATTTTTTATTTCTCATTTACAAACACTGTACGACACAAACACACATACATAAAAGGTAAACGAAAACACGTAGCACATATTGCATAAAATGGTCGCTAAACTTTGGACCGAAAATAATAAAACATGAACGCGCTATTCTCGGCGTTGCATCATTCCTTTTCAAAACAAACTCAAAACCAAGGTTCTTCTATTATAAGGTTGGGCCATTTGAAGAGTAGCCAATCAGAAGCAAGCAGAAGTGAAACGTCACAAGGCGGAATACAGAAACAAACTACGATGCAAATATACAGCTGTTACTAGCCCAGAGCTAGCTATTACTTACTAAAAAATATATCTTATAATCTGATATAAATATTACCCAAAAACGAAAATCATGTATGGTATTACATGAAATAAAAGTACATTCGTTAAAATATTTATTTTAAATACGTATAAGTTCATAAAAAATTATAAAGCTTTCGCGTTTTCGGCAACATTGCTATGCATTTGTTTACATTTATAATACTTAAATAAAACGATGAATTTCAATTATATTAAAATGAAATGAAATAAAAATGCAGTTATTTAATTGTTGTGCTCAAAAGAAAGCACATATATTTTTTTAAAAGAATGTAAAATATATACATTTTACTATATGATCGCGATATGTTTGTTTACATTTCAGATATTTCAGTAAAATTATGAATTTTAATTTTATGAGTAAAAATAAAATATAAGTACATTTTTTAAAATATTTGTTCAAAATAAAACACTTATATTTTTCAATTTAAAAAGAAATACACAATATATGAAGTTATTTGTAATATTGATATGTTTGTTTACCTTTTAAATACTTCAATATTGTCATGAATTACTTCAGTAAGACGATGAATTTAAATTACATCAAAATGAAATAAAAATGCAGTTATTTAAATGTTTCGCTCAAAAGAAAGCGCACGTATTTGTTTAAAAAAATCTAAAATATATAAATTTTGCTGTACTAGTGTGATTTGTTTGTTTACATTTCAGATATTTCAGTAAAATTGTGGATTTTAATTTTATGAGTAAAAATGAAATAAAAATACATTCTTTAAAATAGTTTGTTCAAAATAAAACACTTTATAATTTTCAATTTAAAAAGAAATACATAATATATTCAGTTATCTGTAATATTATGATATGTTTGTTTACCTTTTAAATACTTCAATATTATGAATTTTAATATTAAAAGTAAACTAAATATTGGAAATAGGAGAAATTAATATTTATGTCAGACTTTAAACTCATATTAAATTTATTATTTCCCCATTTAAAAAAAGTTTCAGCATAACAATATATTTCAAAACAATTATTAGTATCAGTTTACAAATAAAATAGGTTCCTTAATAACAGAAATTAGAAGGGTACTAAAATCACTTACTGAATTTTTGGTTGTTGAACTCCAAGTGTATTTTAATTATATTACAATTATTATTTCGTCCCATGTAACATGCTGAGTGATTGGTAATTGATCAGCACAAATTAATAATTGATTTATCTTCTAATACAGCTAAATTTTCGCAATCCACTAATCATTAAATCAGTTGTGACAGTGTTTGTTTACATTGCAATTGATATGTGGACTTCAGAGAATTGTGGATTTTTGAGAGATGATTATACTTCACTTTGCATGAAAGAAGAAATGTATGAAATTTTGTACTGCAGCAATCAATAATATGCATGTATGTATCATATGTATTTATGTAATCAGTAATATGCTTAATGTACATGAAAAAAAAAAAGATCTTCGGATACAGCTAACTTGTCTTGCATGAAAATCTGTACTGTAGCGGAAAGTAATATGAATATACAAAAAAGTCTGATATGAGAATGGACTCATGATCACTTTTTTCATTCTTGCACCGAAAAGGAGGGAAGGGCAGTTGATAAAACACAATCCAGAAAAAAAAAAAAAAAAAAAAAAATGATACGTGGTGGTGGGTCTAACATTATGATAGCACAGTTTAAAAACAAAGCAAAATGATTTTGCGCTTTCATGTTTAAGCTACAAATGAAAATTTATAGTAGTACTGAAAATTATTTCAACTGAATTATTCATTTGAGTATTCACTTGCTGTATAAATACAAATTTTTCGCATATTTTTGAGTAAAATTTGATAGCATATCAAATATGAAAGAAACGCTTCTAGAAAAGAAACGCCTCTCTCTCATTGAAATCCGAGACAGACAGTTGGATGATGTTCCTTGTAAGTAAAAGAAATCACTGGTATCCAAAGAATTAATTAACTTTCGAAAAAGCTAAAATAGTGCTTGCCTATTTTCGCTAAAATGCTAAAGTAATTTTTTTGCCAGGTTAAACCCTGTCAGTAAATATACTCCAAATTAATAAATACGAAACTTTGAATAAACACCATAAAATGCAAGAACTTGCAACATTTGTTTCAGGTTAAAAGAAAACACAACACTTCATCAAGGCGAATAAAGTAGGCAAGAGTGCTGCCGAAGGGTCATGTTTTCTTTTCACCTGAAACAATTATTGTGAACTCTTGCATTTTATGGTGTTTATTCAAAGTTTTGTACTTATTACTTTTAAACCTCAGTTCTGTGGTGTTTATTTATTTATTTTTTTAATATATATATATATATATAATACTCCAAAATGTTTAAGCAATGATCAACATTTTTTTACAAAAGAAAAATTATATTCATTGTTTAAATATGGGGTATGACAGAAATAGTTTCAAAACATTTTGCTCATGTTGGCTTGTTGGTATTTTTAAAACTATTTTCATTGGAAAACATGTGCTACTACTGACACTTTTAACAGAGCCTCCTTAAGTAGATGCCTAGCGAGTCGCTCGAAAACTTGGCAACAGTACAAGAAGAACATAGCCAGTAGATGGCGCTTGATACCGTACGTAAAGTTATGTTTATTTCCCGCGAGCGCGATGCAATTGAGCTTCAATTGAGTTCATGAGTTCTGGTTTATGTTTTATTAATTTAACAAATGTGAGAGTTTTTTTTTTATAATATGGTGTATTGCGTCGTTCCATTTTCTAATTCAGACAGTAGCCGTGAAAATATATGTTTCCACGAAATACCAAGCAATGCAATTCAGCGTAAAAAATTGCTTCCAAATATTTCCAGACAAGGTATGTAAACTGCATAAATAATTAATGCAAAATTACCAACCCTCCGGATTTTTGAATATCAATAATATTTTTCACAAGAAACATTATTTTTCTTTATTATCGTAAATTGTGTGATTAAGACGAAGATAAATTTAAAAGAAATTATGATATAAAAATTCGAAGGGTTGACACCTCTCTGTTAGTAAGTTAGATTTAACAAATAAAAATAGTTATGCTTATTACAAAATGAAATAAATTTTTTATTTATTGATGTAGGAATACAGAAAAATAACTTGTTCTTAGTTACTTTCAAGTCACTCTATATTGGAGTATTTTGTAGTTTTATTCATAAAATGAATAAAACTATAAAATACTCCGATATAGGAACAAGATTGATTTATATTTTTTTAATACCACTGTTTTTTAAAGACTTGTGTAAATGCGTATAAAAATTTGATTATTTCAGTTAAATCGAAACAAAAGTGTTGGGAATCTTGAAAAGAAAAAATAGAAAATTTTTATTTCTACTTTTGTTCTTTTTAAAAATATTAAGTTTTAAGATTCAAAACATTACTTTTATTAACCTTTTACCACAGAAATGGAATATTGAATTAAAAATTCATGTAAAAATTAAATATCATGAGTACTGATTTGAAAAATTATCAGAAAAATGAAAAATATCCCCACATCCATACACTCACATGTATATACACACAAACACATATACTGGCTAAATATAAATCAGGGGAAAGCTCGATATCGAATTTTTGGACCGAACACAATACTTTCATTACCTACGGTAGTAGGGTAATGGAAGTAAAAATATTTCAAGGATGTTATTAATTTGTCATTAAATTTGCCAATCTTTATCAAATTTTTCAAATTGAAACCTAATACGAGTTTTAAAATGCAATTGTGAATTTCCTGCATTTGTTTGTTTTTAAGTTATTCTGATAATAAATATGCATATAAATCAATCGCTAAAAACTAAAAAAAAAAAAAAAAAAAAAAGTTTTTTGTATTCAGGGAACCTCAAAACGTGACTTTATTCAAAAACCTGAGTTGAAAATAGAACTTCAAAAAAAAAAAAAAAAATTACTTTGTTTACATTATACATTCGAAAAATTAATTTTCCTTCTTCAACAGTATTCGTCGACATGAAAAAGTCTACCAAAGCACTTCCGTCAATTACATTCTACAGAAAAGAACGTTTAGCTTAATTTTGGATAGCCCTGTATGTTTTCAATAAACTATGTGCACATTAGATTGTGCATTTAAATTTAGTCTTATATGAAAAACACCTAACACAAAATGAAATACACTTTCAGCATTTTCCAAGTATATCCAAGATAGGCAAACCGACGCGCACAGACCAACCGCTAAAAACATTATTTTTCGTTTCAGGAGACCGCAAAACATGTAAATATAACACAACTTTATTTCGAAAATGTCTATCAGTTTCGTAAGCATACCCTCTCGGAACTGGTGGAGCTAATAAAATCTTGAATTTAAAAAAAAAAAAAAAAAAAAAAAACTTTGTGCGAGAGAAAACTTATACTCAAGAAATCCTTAATTTTAAAAATTTAAATCTTAATGGTTATTTATTTACTTTTTGTGACGGACTAGACAACAGATTGTTTTCTTCTCCAATTTTTATTGCTGAATGTTAACTTATCTCGTTAACGTGCTGGTCTATTTTTCTTATAAATAATATAAAATTTTCGATTTAAGAAAAATAATTCACACCTAATAAGGTAAAAATGTAACGTAAAGGACATGACCAAAAAAAAAAAAATAAATAAAAAAAAAAATAAAAATAAGACATGATTTTAATAATTTATCATTATAAATTATTCATTCTGAACTGAAACTCATTTAAAGTTCAGAGATTTTAATTTATATAAACGAAACTTTCATCTGGTATCTAAATTAAAAAAAAATTTGAAATTTTTATTGAATAAATATATAAAGAATAATTTAATCGCGTGATAGATATGCCATGTTTTTCCTGATTTAATTTTAAATTTCGTTTTTTAATTAATAGTATATTAAAAAAAAAAAAAAAAAAAGGTGTTATTTATTTGATACGTTGTAATTCAATTAGTTGAAAAGCTAAAATAGGTCTTGTCCACTTTCGAAGAAAATTATACCCTATACTTTTTAAAATATAAATATTTGAATATTTTATTGAAAATATTTACGATAAAGCACTTTCACATCACAATTTTGGACTTTAAATTGAAATTAATAGCTAGATTTTTAGATGAAAAATATAACTTGTCTATGAAACAGAAGAAAATTGTTGCTCTGCGTAGGTGCTGTCACCTAGCGTTAGTTTTGTTTTTAAATGTTGCCTAATTTAACATTGAGATTCGCCGCGCGTGGAAGGCATCTACTTAAGGAGGCTCTGCTTTTAACATGTTATTACAAAAGTTACATTGAAATGTGTTACTACATAAAAACAATTTCATAAAATTTTCAATTATCCAGATACTTTATACAGAGGATTAAAGAAAGAAAAAATTAAAATAAAAAAAAGTACTAAGATTTTTTTTTTTTTTTTTACACACAAGTTTATTTCATTTTAATTTTAAACTGCAGAAATATTTTTGTGTGTACTCATTTTTATCCACTACATAACTTAATGAGATACCACAATTTGTTTCATGTTTTATAAAGATAATAAATTTTAACAAAATATTAATTATGTTCCTATTTGAATTTTAAAAAAAGGTCACTTTAAACAGCAGACAACAGGCATTGGCTACTGCCTGCTTTCAAAAGAGTATACTTGAAAATCGAAGGGAAGTAGCATAAACATTTAACAAACATACTTAATACATGATTATTGCTAATTTAATATCCCTTTGATTTATTACTTCTGATCTGGAAAATGTATGATGTAATATACACGATGATATTACTTACATGATTTGATTTTATGAGCAATCTATGTATTGCTATTATACATCACAGTTTTTCAGCAATGTTCTATCACTTTCAATAATGTATTCTTTAAAAATATATGTGCTCTAATGCGGAGCATGTCAAAGAAGCAACAAAAGACGTAGATTAAGATTATCACACGGTACATTTAAACAAATTCGATTAAAAGAAAAAATAAATAAATAAATAATAAAAAAAGCAATTTAAACACAGTTATTTCAAATGTAAACAAGATTTGATCGATCCGCTTTATGACGTAGTGCGCGAGAAATCTCAAATAGCTAAAAATTCGCGCATCTATGAAATGGCACCCCCCTGCTCAAAACTAAAGTCTCTCTTCAATTCGAAAAAAACTTTTCACCGTGCTGAACAAGCAGCGCCCTCTCGTGAGTCTTAAAGTCATTAGTCTGAAGTCATTACAGTACATTAAATTTTATTATCTTACCTTATTGATCTTATGATTTAATATGCAATCTATCGACCATTGAATTACAGTGTAAGAAAAAGTTGTGTGAGTGCCAAACTAATTTATTTATTATTTTTTGCCGAAACGTCAGTGGAGGCCCTACATTGAGACTCAAAACGGTTTTGGGCTGTGTCTGTCTGTCGCGCGATAGCGGCCGCAAAAATAGCGCTATTGACTTGAAATTTGGTACACATGTTCATGAGCCCTACGAAATCAGCTGTATAGTTTTTGGTATGTATTCCATTTATAGTTCGTATACAGGGACACGCCAAAGTTTTTCTTATCATTACGGCCTATGGGAGGAATTTGTATGTATCGCGATAGCGGCCGCAAAAATAGCGCTATTGACTTGAAATTTGGTACATATGTTCATGAGCCCTACGAAATCCAGCTGTATAGTTTTTGGTATGTATTCCATTTGTAATTCGTGTACAGGGACACGCCAAAGTTTTTCTTATCATTACGGCCTAAGGGAGGAATTTGTATGTATCGCGATAGCGGCCACAAAAATCACGCTATTGACTTGCAATTTGGTACACATATTCATGAGCTCAACGGAATTAGCTGTATAGTTTTAGGTGTGTATTCCATTTGTAGTTCGTGTACAGGGACACGCCAAATTTTTTCTATCATTACGCTCTATGGGAAGAATCTGTATGTATCGCGATAGCCACAGAAAAATCAAGCTATTTACTTCCAATTTTTTCCGAAACGTCAGTGGACGCCCTCTGGTGAGACTCAAAAGGATTTTGTGTTCCGTCTGTCCGTCTGTCTGTCTGTCTGTCGTGCGATAGCGGCCGCAAATATCACGCTATTGACTTGAAATTTGGTACGCATGTTCATGATCCCCACGAAATTAGCTGTATAGTTTTGGGTGTGCATTCCGTTTGTAGTTCGTGTACAGGGACACGCCAAAGTTTTTTTTATCATTACGGCCTATGGGAAGAATTTGTATGTACCGCGATAGCGGCCGCAAAAATTCTCCGATTGACTTGCAAATTGACACATATATTCAGGCTCGGTATAGAAATAGCTATTTATTTTTTTAGGTCTATACTTTTTATGGATTGTATACAGGGACACGCCAAAATACTTCACATTACGGCGTATGAAGCGAATTGCGTTTAAACGCATTTTAACATCTTTACTTTGCAATCAAGAAAATTAAACTACCGTACGTGAATAAGTTATTTAAACTTATGTTGTTTGAAGAAAATGTGCTCTTAAGCTTTCTAATTAATGTACAGGACCTTACAAAAGTGTTCTGACAATGCCACGTAGTCATCCAAACGATGTTAAATTTGGAACAATTATTAATTTTGAACGCAAAGTAAGCTGAATATTTTTTACTGGTGTATACAATGTTTACGGTTTGTTAACAGAGACACGCAAAAGAATTTCGTAGCATTAGAGCTTATGGACAAACTTTTATTTAAGCGAACACTTTTATGAATTTATGCTGAATTGAACTTAATAAAATTAACATACATTATACAGATGCTTAAAATTATGTTTACTTTTAAAAAAGGTTAGGTATAGACTAAATAATTTTTGGGACCACACAAAATAATTCCGAGTGTGTACTGTAATCATCCAAATGATGTCAAATTAGTTTGAAAAATTAATGAGTTATAATTAATTAGGTTTATTCATATTATTGGCGTTTATAATGACTGTGGCTACTTTTCCGGGATACATAAAATAATATCGTACTATTACGGTCTATAGTCGATATTTATTAAAAGTTTATTTTAACATGGTTACACCCCATCAAATATAATGAAATTTTATTAGAATTTTAAAAGCATGTTTTCCTGTTGATAATTGTGGGCATAGAATTGGAAATCAGTTTAAAGGTTACGCAAAATATTTCCGATATGCTATGTAATTTTTTTTGTACGAAATTTGGTAGTTATGAAATTTTGTATTTATGAATTTCAGGGAAATAATACAAGACCGTCGTTTATTAAGAATACATATTGTTGCGTAATTGGGGGTCCGTAAGTTCTTCGAGAATGAAAGGCAAAACTTGCAAAAATTCAGTGATATATTCACAGTAAGTTCCAGAAAAATACAGGTCTATAAACCAAGTATCAGCTTCAATTCAACCAGTAAACACAGCTTAAACAACAGCCGTTAACAGCAAAACAACAGTACAAACTGTATAGCAATAACACATAAAGAAAGTCTTATCTAAAGAGGCTCAAAGCAAAGCAAGCATTTGACGAAACTGACACAGATCTGAGACTGACCGCCTTGGCGAAAAAATGCTCCTTTTATACTTTTCTATCGAACACAGACTGTTCTGGAAAATTCTCGTATCTCATAATGAGATTAGAGCTTCTATATTTGGTATATCCTTAATAAGGATTTTAACGCCAAGGTCGCCAAAAAATCGCCAAGAAGGGAAACAGTCGCCAAATTTGGCGCCAAATCCATTTCTTCCCTTATTGGAGCTTTTTTAAGTGTTTTTAAGGGAAAATTAGGCTATTTTAACGCTAAAACGACTAGAAATGCACAAAGTTAGCATTTTATTAACTTTACTAAACCTCTTTGAAAGAATTGGTACAAAAATAAATGCAATTATTTACAATTCCGTAACACTTTATAAGATATGCAAATAGAGACAGAGCGGGGGGTTGAGGGGGGCGGCAGCCCCCCTCAGGAATGTATCTGATTATGGTAACAAGTCGATCGAATCAATATATACGATTATATAATAAGGAATAAATAAAAATGACCTATTGAATAATGTCTGATGTAAATAGGACGTTGAGGCTCCTGATCTGCAGATCCACTAGTTTATTTTTTAGATTCACTGCAGGTTCTAAATTGTTAGGCAATATGAGGATAAAACATTTCAGTGCCGGGCGGAGCTCGACCCTCCACTATCTAGTAGTTAACCACTCCAATGCAGCCCTGCAGCAGCAGGTGTCAAAGACCCCAATTTATTAAAATTTTCAAAAGTTACAGATTTTTTTATATATTTTTTTAAATATTTGCATCAATTTTCGGTTTTGAAACATTAGTCTTCAATATAATTATATAGTATTTTAGAAGAACTTGAATAAAATACAGGGTGGCCATAATTAAACTGCAAGTGTTCAAAGGGTGCTGGAGAGAAAACTACTGAGAATATTCCAGTGAAATTTGGTATCTACACGTTTCAGAACATGCGCAAATCAAATATGAAAAAAAAAAAAAATCGCCATTTTGACCCGATAGATGGCGCTGTACCGTATTTCAACGCTCACCGGTGGCATATACAACTTTCACAACCGATAGACAGAGCATAATGACATTCTAAGAGGCACATAAACAGTATAACATCACTTACAGTTTATCAAAATTCCATACAATTCGCTTTAGTAATTAAATTTTTACAGTATCCTGGAATAAAAAATTAACGTAAATTAAGATCACAAATTAAACAATCCATAAATTTTAATAAACTGTAAGTGATGTTTTATATTGTTTATATGCCTCTTAGAATGTCATTATGCTCTGTCTATCGGTTTTGGAAGTTGTATATGCCACCGGTGAGCGTTGAAATACGGTTCAGCCACAGCGCCATCTAGCGGGTGAAAATGGCGATATTTTTTTTTCATATTTGATTTGCGCATGTTCTGAAACGTGTAGATACCAAATTTCACTGGAATATTCCCAGTAGTTTTCTCTCCAACACCCCTTGAACACTTGCAGTTTAATTATGGCCACCCTGTATACGCATTTGTATAGAATATACGTATTTAAAAGTTCAGTTATTTTACTGCTTTAATAATGTATAGTAATATTTCGACAGTTCAAATGTTTAAAAGTTTTAAAATATTTAGTAAATTGTTCTTAAGTTCAAAATTACATAAATATAAGATACAAAGTTCATAATTTTCAGGATCGCCAAATTCCAGAGATTTTTTTTTTTTTCTTTTATCAAAACACGTTTTTATAAAGTCACCTTATAAAAATAGTTTGAGCACTAGAATGTGGGTATTGTTTCATTGGTTGGAAAATATAGTCCAGGAGGTAGCATATAAAATGGATAATCTGTTAAAGTTTGTGTAGGAAGATAAGAATTGGATGGTTGATTTTGAAATATTTGTGAATACAGAGGAAAATTATTTACAAAATATAATTGTCCATTGATTGATAATGTGCCGTTTGGTTGTTCAAATGTATTATTAGTGAATTTTCTTTCAGGTACACTGTATATTTGATTAATTGCAGGAAGATTTTTTGGATTGTTAAATGGTTGTGTTTTCCAATGATTTCTTGTCCTTTTTATTGTAAAGAGTTTGTACTTTTTACTTTCTCTTACCCATAAGGTAGAGAAAGTATTGTTTTTGGCTCAAATTTTCGAACGCGAGATTTTGTTATATTTACACGTTTTGAGGTCCCCTGAATACGAAAATCATGTTTTTAGCAAATGGTCTGTGTGTCTGTGTGTGTGTGTGTGTCTCTGTGTGTGTGTGTCTGTGTGTGTGTGTGCCTGTGTGTGTGTCTGTCTGTTATCAGCATATCTCAAAAACAAATTACGGCAGAAAGTTCAAACTTGGTATTCTAAATGTGTATCATATAGGGATGCTACAGTAAGCTTTTCGTTAAGATCAAGCAAATGGTTCGTGTACAGGGACAATCAAGAGAATTCTAATACATTACGTCTATGGGGGAAATTGCAGGAAAATAGAGTTTAACGTCTATAGACTGCACTAAACCAAATGAAACAAATATATAATTTTTGTAATAGAGACAGTTAACTGGGAAAATTTTTTTGTGTATGCAGGAGCCTCGCCTCCCCCCTGGGGGGGGAGTCCCCCCTCGAGGGGAGTAAATTTTCATGATGGGTATCTTTCAAAAGAGCTCGAAAATACCTTTAAAACGAATGGTTGAACCATCGATCTGCGATAATTTACAACAAAGTTATCGATTTTGTTTACTTTTAACGAAAAAAAAACTTAGAAAAAAAATCGTACTTTTTTTTTTTAATATTGAGAATAAAATGGACTTTTTTTGGATATTTTGTGTTAAACTACTTCTCTAATATGGAAATCGTCTGCCTTATCATAAAAGATAATTTTTTTAAATAATAATTTTAATAAATTATTTAAAAAAAAAAGAAATATTTTTTAATAACCGAATTAAATTCTATATAAATGTAGGTGCATTAATGAAACGGGGGGTTGAGGGGGCGGTAGTCCCCCTCACACAGAACTAATTATCATATAAAACTCTTCAGAAGCCTAATATGAATTGTTTAACATAGGTTTACATAACAGTACTCGTTATCTTACCTCTTAATCTCCAACCTGTATTTATAGTATTAAATTTCAGGGTAAGAGAAAGTCGTGTGAGTGACACACCAGATTATTTTATTTTGAAAATAGGACATGAAGATGAAAAAGTTGCATGATCTGACTGAGAGTTTTCTGTTCTTTTACAATTAATAAAAACACAAAGTGGATAAGGTACATGATATTGTTTCGTGTGAGCCTGAACATTTACCACAGATAGATGTTTAGTTCTTACATCAGGACTTTTGATGGTCATAATTTTAACATTTCGTCACACGTTATTTTTCATAGAAAATGGAGAATCCAACAGCGCCACCTGTTGATAAAAGTTTATAACCTGTATAAGATGAATATTTTTTATAACTATAATATATTACAACTTGTATTATGAGTAAAGCTTAAGTAGAAATACAGTTATTAAAGATTAAAAATTCCTAGCGATTCTCAATAGAGAGAGACTGGGCATTGAACAAAAATAGCGGACGTTCGTTCAGAGACCACTCGATCGGCTTAGAACATAATATTCTTTCAACTGAGTCTAACGCTTTTTTTTAAATAAAAATCACGGGAAAATGGTTTTGTTTATCTTCTTACAACAATGAAGCGAGTGATTCACGACATTTTTCAGAGTAAGGGTATCAAATGTAACAGCCTGAACAAACATGGCGGATCAATCAGCAAGTCAATGTCCAGTCTGTTATCATGTAGAGTCTCTAAAAATTCCTTGCTGATAGCGCCATATAGCGGAAGATTAATAAGAATTTTGAAGAGAAAATGTAATAAAATTACTAACATAAGTTAAGGCGTTTTGAAATTTACAAAGTTTTAGTAAAATATTTATTTAAAATATCAGATATTATAACCTTAAACTAGAAATTGTATTTTTTAGAATTATAAAAATATAACGCCACCTAGTGGTATAAATCAGAAACATAAATTGTTAAAAAAAAGAATTAAAAGATCTTTCACAAAATGTATTACACAAGTATATACATTATATAGCACCAGAGTTACATTTAAATTACTTTTTAAATAAATATAGAGTTTGAGCAACGCCACCTGCTAGCAAGGATTTATAGTTAAATGTGCCTGTTACTTTTTGTTCGCTAAGCTTGGCATGATATTAAAATTATTTATTTATTAAATGTACATCTAGTTATGCAAAAGCAAAATTGTGATGATATTAAAAGAAAATAAGAATCTAATTGCGTCACCTGTTGGTAAACTTTTTACAATAAAAATTTTAGTTTAATTTAATACAACAGAATAAGAATTTTGAAAATAACTTAATTAGAAGAGACGTTATTAAGGATTAAAGATTCCCAGCTGACAGCGCCCTCTGGCGGAAAATTATTAATAATTTTTAAATTTGCAATAAATTTTTAATAATTTTTTAAATAAAACATAAATAAAAAAAACTCCCTTTACATAAATAAGACACAAAGAAACATACAAATCTTACTGTTATTAGATGTTTAAAGTATAAAATATGACAGCCTTAACTTATTTAACATTATATATGACTAATCCTATGTGTGAGAAGGAAAATAGAAAAATAAGATATTTACATATTTATATTGGTATTTATATTGTAGTGTACAAATACTTGTACAAAACTAGAATTTTCCGGTATCTTCCGAAATAACTGAGTTAGAGCTTAGATAATCGATATATCTACACTACACTGCTCTAAAAAAATTAGAGAAGCAAGAAAAAACGAAGAAATCACTGCGCGATAGCCATGCATGGGCATAAAATGGAGAATACACGTGTAACAAGATGCAATACCAAAAAAAAAAAAAAAAAAAAAAAAAAAATCAAAAAACAAATGTATGGGAACTTTAATCCTTTTTAATGGTAGAAAGAACATGAAATGATGCTTCAGGGCAACAATTTGGTTACATAAAAATGACAAAAAACTTATTTTTTGGAAATGATATAGGATGGTTAATATGACATGTGGTACCCCCGAACTGCTAAGATTGTCAAACACCTGTTTGGCATGGATGCAATGAGGTTATCGATGAGACTTTGGGGAATACTGCTCCACTCTTGAAAAAAAAAAAAAAAAAAAGAGATCTCCAACTCTTGGACAGTAAAAGGACGATCGGATTTAGATCAGGTGAGCACGCCGACCACTCCATATGCTGTATTGTTTTAGCTTCAAGAAAGTTCTCCACAGGTCTGGCATTATCATGCTAAAATAGAGAAGTCGCCAATTGCTGCAGTGTAAAGTACGACATGAGGTCTCAAAATTTTGTTTACATACCTTTGGGCGGTCAAATTGCCATTCCGAATGATATACAAATCAGTACGTACGCCTATGCGTATTTCAACCCAAACCATTAAACCACATCGTGTGTAATGGGATCTTTCACGAAAAAATATAGGGTTATTTCAAGTGCCCCTTTCTCGCCATATTAAAACACGTCTGGTGTCACACTCTAAACTGAATCGAGACTCGTCAGCAAACAGCACTTGATTCCAATCACTTTGCTTCCAATCTGGATGTTCAGCAGCCCACCTTCTTCGGTCCGTATGCTGTCTTGCTGTCAGCGGAATACACACCATTGGCCTACGTGCATAGAGACCACCCTGATAAAGGCTATTTCGGATTGTTTAGCTTGTGACCGTTCTCCCTGTTGCCAAAAGAAACTGTCTTTGCAGCTGAGTAGCATGGGTTGGTTAACACGATATATCGGTCATTATTTGCTGTGGTAGCACGAGGACATCCTTTTCCTGGTCGACGTCTAACATTCCCTGTATCTTGGAATCGATTCCATAGTCTTGCAATGGCACTTCTTGCTTTCCAAGAGTGTCCGCTACACTTCTTTGTGTTTAGACGGATTCAAGTCACCCGATAATACGCCAAGCCATGAATTCCGACATATTACGTTGGCGTGACATTTTCCATTCACCTTTTCTCAAAACAAAAGCCGAACGGTGAATTTCAATACTGAGACATTGAAAAAAAGAAGCTTCTACGAAATGACGATTTCTTCACTTATATCCATTTTCTGCTTTTTGACATCATAAACGTTGATTGGCATATGTAGTTTTCTTGTTCTGTTTTCTGCCACGCTTTAAATTATGGATATTTTATTTGACATTAGTTATCGGAATAAGTATTTGCGCAATTTCATTAAAACGATGTGCTCCCCAAATTTTTTTGAGCAGTGTATAATAAGAATTTTCTTGCGAAGGTAGGCAAGAATGTCGCAAAGAAGCGATAAAGTCTCCAAATTCGTCGCCGTGTCCCATTACCTGCCCTGATGAAGTTTTTGACGGGTTTTTAAAGAAAATGAGCCATTTTAACGCCAAAGCAAGTTAGAATTTGACTAAGCCTCTTCGAATATAATTACATAAAAATAACTACTATTATTTATAAATTCATAGCAATATCAATATACATAAAGAGAAGTGTCTGTTCATGTGTGTATCCGTGTGTTTGCACTCTGGAGCTCAGACTATTGATTGCAGAGCTACAAAATTTGGCAAAGGGATAGCTTAAACCTTGAATCGGTGCACCTTATTAAGATTTTTCCCATTTTTTAATATCAAAGTTTAGATTTTATTTTATTATTATTATTATTATTAATATTCAATCTTATCCGTTGATTTTTCTGTTTCATTTTCTTAAATTTATTCTTTCATTTCAAACGTCTGTGTCGTATAGCAATGGCTGTTACCGTCTTTATTATTCATTTATTCAAACAGTTCATTTGAAAAGGATATTTTATTTATTTATTTAATTTTTTAATTTATTGCACACTAGCAGGCTACGCTGGTCACTATATTTAAATGAATTTTCGAAAGAATCGAATTAATATTTATTTTTTTACACCGCATTATAGACAAAAATTAAAAAAATAAAATAAAATAAAATAAAATTGTAAAGGAAAAAAAAACTGATCCATCAGATTTATCCTTTTCTTCTTTAACATTGACTGTTAAAAAAAACAACTTTTCAAAGCTCCAAGTATTGCGCAATACTATTTGTGAATTTTCCCCCCTACCATCGAACTATGTCACGTGACTCACTCAAAAAGAGAGCTACGATTAACTTTTGTTTTAGTTTGAAGTGTGGTATTGCGGTGTGCAAATATGTAGCAGTGGCTCTCTAACCGATTAACCAAAAATGTTTCATTTATTTTTTGTAAATAGTTATTTCTTTTGTGTACTGTGTATCATCGTAATGTGTCCGTGAAATTAAAAATTATGTTTTAAGTGTAACAATGAGGCGAGTCATCTTTATAAATTTTAAGAACATTTCATTCTGCATTCGTTGTTTAAATTGGCATCCCAACGTTGGGCCGAATGACTAAGTGATGTCGGCGGCTATAGAATGGAAAATAATTACAGATAAGTAAATTTTAATATTTATTTGATGATTGTTTGAACAGGAGCTAAAGGAATTTGGGCATTGTGCAGAGTGTGTTAATAAGTTAACACTTGAAAATATTGATTATCCTAATCAATGATTAGATATTTCTTAGAATCTTAATTCTAGATATGTTTAACAGTCGATCATCCTGATCTTAACGAATTTTAGATCGCCCAGATCTTATTATATTTGCATACCAGTTTCCTTTAGTATCTGTAAGTTATTTTTGATTCATAATTGTTGATATATTAAGATTTTGATAATTAAAAACAAGAATGTAGAATGCTATTTCTTAAGAAATAAGTTGAAATAATGGTGTATTGATGTAAAATAAAATATATTCTAATATAATTCTAACATAGAAAAATAAATTAAGTAAATCATAGCATCGAGTTGCTTAGAATAAATTAAGAACAACATTTCTGTTTTTCGGCGCCATTGCGTTTTGGAAGAAAAATAAACAAGTGAACTTTCATTATTATTGCGTAATCGCTTTCAGTAAAAGCGAAAAGAAAAAAGTTTTGTTTACTTTATGATTAATTATGACACTTTAAAAGATTAAATTAAGGTTGTTGTATAAATATTTTAATCTTATTGAATAGATTTATTTCTGATAAATGATCATAGAATAAATATTATTTTCTCTTGAACACATTTACGAATTATAAAATAATAAGCAACTCATAATACATAATAATAATAATGAAAGAATGAATAAACAATTTTTTTGTTGTTTTTGAATAAAACGAATTTTACACAGATTTGTTTATATTAAAGATATATTAAATAGACATCTTGTTTATTTTGTTGGATTGATAATTATATTTTTATTATTTGCATTAAAAATAAAATTTTGTTGGAATCTGTACATCAATTTGAAATATCTTGTATTTTCAATTACTCAGAATATTTAAAGGAAGAGTATTTCTGTTTACTTTGAAATAATTATTTGAAAATAGGGGTGAAAAGAGTTATTATTTCCTTTATATGTTCTTTATTGCTTTAGTTTTGAATTTATTTATTGAATAAATTGGTTAATTTAAGTTGTTTAACATATAACAATAATATATATATATATAAGTGATCTCTGTGATTTATATAAAATATTTTGGGCTATATACGTTCGCGTACTGCACATTTTTAGATATATTTTAAATTATTAAAATTCAGTTTAATCATGTCTTATATGGCTAGAGGGAAAAAAACAGATCTAATTGAATTAGCGGGTGAATTAGATATAAAAATAGATGAAAATTTAAAACTTTTAGACATTAGAAATGCTATAGTCGAAAGTCCAGATTATGATGCAGAATTCACAAAAGAATGTTTGAATCGCATCATACGGGATAGGAAAGAAAAAGAAGATTTTTCGCTGAAAGAAAAAGAATATGAAAGGTTATTTGAACTAGAGAAAACCAAATTACAGGCACAAGCTAGTGCTGCTCCTGATGCAGTATTACCTACCATGGCCCTTTCTTCCGTAGACACAAGCATGCCAAAATTAGAAATAAGCAAATTAATCCCAAATTTCGATCCGAAAACCGCTGATATAACCTTATATTTAGATTTATTTGAAAAACAATTAACATTTTTGAAGGTACCAAAACCAAAGTGGGTCGTATATCTTGTAGGTCTTTTGCCAACTGATGTCGCCAAACTAATTGCAAAAGAATCAGTTGATGATGCTCAGAATTATGATAATGTTAAGGAAATTCTCTTAAAACGTTTTAAATTAAGTGCTGAGAAGTTTCGACAACTTTTTGCCCAACACCGTAAATGTCCAGAAAGTACATGGCGAGATTTTTATTTTGATTTGCAAAACTATTTTGATGGGTGGCTTAAAGAATCTAAAGTTTCATCGTTGGAAGAGTTAAAAAATTTAATATTGGCAGATCAAATAAAAAAGAAAGCTCCTCCCGAATACAAAGAGCATTTTTTGGACCACTGGAGCGAGTGGAACAATCCTCTTGAACTTGCCGATAAACTAGATTCATATGAAGAAATTAGACTAGTAAGAAATAAAAATGTTAGAAAGGAATCCCCTAAATTCCCACATGGAAATACTTCCCAAAATTTAAGAAATCACCCCCAAAATTCTAAAACTGCGTCATCGAGAGATTATACGAAAAATGAAGATCGACCACGTGTTAGTTGCTATGGTTGTGGCAAACCAGGTGTTATTAAGGCTAAATGCTCCGCCTGTTCCCCCTCTTCTAGAAAAAGTTCAGCTGAGTTCAAAACTATTCACCTTCAGTCATTATCTATCGAAGAACCTCAGTCGACACTTATAAGAGTAAAAATTAATGGAATAAATGGAATAGTGTGTGCTGACACTGGAGCCAGTCACACTATAGCTGGTGAAACATTATATCACCTCTTAACAAAACGAGGTGTAGAATTTGAGAAAACTTGTATGAATGTAACGTTAGCTGATGGTCTCCAAAAAGAAACTGAAATCTATTCAGCCGAAGTAGATGTACAAATTGAAGGACGATCTTTCCGAATAACTTTGTTTGCGTTACCTACTGCAAAGAATAACAGAACATTGTTGGGAAATGATTTTTTGCGTACTGCTGGAATCGTTTTGGATATTCGAAATAATATATGGTATTACCATGATAATCCAAAGCAGAAATTTGATTTCAGTGAAGATGATTTCAGGCCGTCTGAAAATCCAGTATATTCTGCTGAAGTTAACGAACTTATGTTAAAAGAAAATGAAGGAGCCCATCTTTCTGATGAACAAAGGTCAGAACTGAATAATTTATTGAATGAATATGAAGATATCTTTGAACCAGGGGAAGAACCGACTAACAAAATTCAACACTATATTGACACTGGAAGTAGTCCTCCTGTCGCAGTACCGCCGTACCGCATGTCCCCAGCAAAGAAAGAGATGTTGAAGAAAGAGCTAGACGAGTTGTTAGCTAGCGGAACAATAGAAGAATGTGAATCTCCTTATGCTTCACCGGTGGTATTAGTACCTAAGCCTAATGGTCAAGTACGACTTTGCGTAGATTATAGAAAACTAAATTCTATTACAAAAACTGATAAATACCCATTACCCAGAATTGATGATCTTCTTCACGAAGCTAAACATACCCCTTTTATGTCAACCCTTGACTTAAGGAATGGATACCATCAAATTGAAGTAAACCCTGCAGACCGTGACAAAACTGCTTTTATTTGTCCATTTGGAACTTTCCGATACCGGAAAATGCCTTTCGGCCTCAAGAACGCCCCATCAACATTTCAACGTATGATTGATAATTTTAGAAATTCCTTAAAGAACATATTAGTCCTTTCCTATTTAGATGATATTATCATCTTGTCTGAAACTTTTAATGAACATTTAGATAATTTGAGTGCAGTTTTTAAGAAATTACGAGAATTTAAGTTGCACGCTAACCGTGAAAAATGCAATTTCGCTTGTAACCGTGTAAAATATCTGGGACATTACATTACTAGTAAAGGACTTGAAGCTGATCCTGATAAAATTGCTGCAATTCAAGAAATACCAGCTCCAAAGAATGTAAAGCAACTGCAGTCCTTCCTGCAAACTTGCTCATGGTATAGAAGGTTTATCCCAAAATTCTCTGAAGTTGCTAGACCTTTGACTAATTTGACGAAGAAAAACGCTGTTTGGGTTTGGGGAGAAGAACAAGAAACATCTTTCAAAACCCTAAAACATCTTCTAATGTGTCCATCCATTCTCAGTCAAAATGATCCAACTAAACCATACATATTAAGAACAGACGCTAGTAACTATGCCCTTGGTGCAGTTTTGTTACAAGGCACTGGAGCAGAAGAACATCCAATTGAGTATGCAAGTAGGTTACTCACAAAGGCCGAAAGAAACTACTCCACGACTGAAAGAGAGGCCTTAGCCATCGTATGGGCTTTGGACAAGTTTCGTGCATATATTGACGGTCAAGAAGTCACTGTAGCAACCGACCATCAACCTCTTAGATGGTTAATGAACTTAAAGTCTCCAACAGGTCGCCTCGCGCGATGGGCACTACAGGTACAATCCTTCAACCTGAAGATAGAATACGTGCCTGGTAAGGCTAATGTTGTTGCTGATATGTTGTCCAGACCCTTCTGTCCACACGAAGAAGGAAAATGTGAAATTTGTTCAATTTCAATAGATATCCCTCCGCGAAGTCCAAGAGAAATACGAGAAGAACAATTAAAAGATGAAGATATAAAGAAAATTATCGAGTCTTTGGAAAGTATCGATAAGAATGAAGATTTCGCTAACTGGAGTAGTCGTGGTTACTTGATGAATCAAGGCGTTTTATATAGATATTCTCCCGAAACAGAATCTGAAGAAGCGCAATTAGTAGTCCCGGTTCAAGAGCGAGAAAGAGTGTTAAAAGAGCATCATGATGCACCCTCAGCTGGACATTACGGAATTGAAGGAACATTCGATAGAATCGCAAAGCGGTACTACTGGACTGGTATGCGAAGATATATTACAGAATATATTAAGAATTGCCCCGATTGCTGTCGTTATAAACCTAGTAACCAGAAGCCATCTGGATTATTACAAACACCGATCTATAATCAACGATTTGAATCACTTTCAATTGATTTATTCGGCCCTTTACCTAAAAGCAATGAAAAGAAATGGATCTTCATCATAGAAGATTGTGCCACCAAATGGGTGGAACTATTTGCATTAACTTCCGCAACTGCTAAAGAGTGTGCGATCACTCTAATAGAGGAAGTGTTCCTTAGGTATGGTTTGCCTAGAAGGGTAATAAGCGACAACGGGCCGCAGTTCGTAAGTGCTGTAATGCAACAAGTTTGTTACATCCTGGGAATCGCACAAACCCTAACTCCGGTTTATCATCCACAGGCAAACCCTGTGGAAAGGAAGAACAGAGATCTAAAACCCCGTCTGGCCATGTTGGTTGGGAATGATCATACTACCTGGAGTGAGAAGCTACCAATAATTAGATTTGCCCTTAACACAGCAAAATGTGATTCAACTGGCCAGACCGCTGCATATCTCATGTTTGGGCGAGAACTACGCACTACCGATGATATTGCGCATGATTTCCGAAGTGTTGTGCACAATGATAATTTCGTTCCCGAAATAACACCGTACTTGAAGAAATTTGCCAATTTCACTAAACAAGTACGAGATCGAATTGAGGAAAGACAAGACCAGCATAAACGCTATGCAGACAGAAAATTTAAAAAGGCTCCTTCTTTCAAGCAAAGTGACAAGGTATGGGTTAATACCCACCCCATTAGTGATTCTAGTTGTTGGTGAGAAATAAACTCAAAATGACATTCTTTCAATAATTACAAAAACTTTCATTTTCATATTATTCTAAAAACATTTCATTTGACTCTTTTATTTCTTCATGCATATATACATCTACATTGTGACGACGCTATGACGCATTTGTTTTTCTGATTGGCCGTCTGTGTTTCTATGTACATGTAATAATGTTTTTTTCGTTTTTTTTTTCTCCTTCTTCGATGTTCAGTTTTTCATAATAAAAGATGTGATTAAAAGGATAATACGTGGGTTCATTTTTATTCCCACAAAAAGAATGCAATATAAAATAATATATAATTTCCTAATACACAAACCAAGCTAAATGAGGCTGGTTTAATTAAATTGAAACATCATTATTTATATATTTGAAATTATCTTTTGAATAGCTTAGCAGAAAAGATGTTTATAAAAGAAAATAGAAATTGGTTCTTCTTTTCATACATGGAATAAATTCATCTGGTTCTGCAAGCCTCATAGGATACTCATATACAGGGTAAGTGCATTTTACTTACCATATAAATCTTGAATTTAAATATTTGATAAAAGTTTCTTCTGTGAATTCTAAAAGATTATGCTACTGACGCGCTAAATCGAAACTTTGAATTTATTCTTGACAGTTTTTTTTCTTTGCATATTTGAAGAAACATTTGCTTCATTTAAAATAATATTATTTTGCTAATAATAATGATAAAAAAAATGTAAGCGAAAATAAATAAATATGTTTTCTTTTTGTTTCTTGAAAACGAAAGTATAGAAATAAAAGAATGTTTAAAATAAACATATGAATGATTAAATATAAAATTGTAGTTATTATAAACTAGAAAGAAAACAAAATTGAAATATTAAAATGAGTATCCTCAAGGACACTATAATTGAAAAACTTAACGCACAAAATTATGATGTGTGGAAATTTAAATTAGAAATGTTTCTCCAAAAGGAAGATTTATATTCCGTGGTTCTTAACGATGCTCCGAATCCTATTACGGACACATGGAATAACAAAAATAGGAAAGCACGAGCCATTATAAACCTCTTAATAGAGGATAATCAAATAATCCACGTCAAAAATCTTGAGACCGCTAAAGAATGCTGGAACGCCTTAAAAGCTGTACATGAGCGTTCAACCCTCAGCAGTAAACTATTTTTGCTTAGAAAGCTTTACTCTACGAAATTAACTGAAGGTGGCGATATGATAGACCACTTAACTAACATCTATCAATTGCGAGATAAGTTAGTATCGCTCGGAGAAGAAATAAATGACAGGCACCTTTCAGCCCTAATGCTCTGTTCCTTACCTCCAAGTTATGATGTATTAATTACCGCTTTAGAATCGCGTGATGAAAAGGATCTTGTACCAGAGTTTATACGCTCGAAATTGATTGATGAATTTTCTAAAAGAAAAGAAAACAAATCTGAAAATAATTCAGTGTTAAAGGTTAAATTTAAACCGAAACCAGAAAATTCAAAGTTCTGCCGTTATTGTAAAAAAAAATCGCATACAATTGAAGAATGCTGGCTTCTTAAAAATAAAAATAAAGAAAAGACTCTGAAACAAACAAAAGCCAGCAATGCCAGATCAACTTTCAAATCTGGTATGTACTCTCAAGACAGACATAACGCGGATAGGGCTCTTATTGCTGAGAGTGAAAATAAAAAACCTAACGATAAAATATTCACTCTATTTATCGGTGAGAAATCTAACAATTGGTATGTAGACTCAGGTTGTTCAACGCATGTATGCAATGATAGGAATAAATTTCATGAATTTAATCATAATAATTCACGCGTAACAATCGCGAATGGACAGGAGATAGAATCCCTGGGTCATGGGTCTGTGAAATTAAACACCATAAATTCCAATAACACACATAATACTATAATATTGAAAAATGTTTTATATGTACCAGAGATAGAGACAAACCTCATATCTGTAAAAGAAGCTACTGAAAATGGTTGTGTAGCAATATTTGAAAACAAATCATGCAAAATAATGCATGAAGGAGAAACATGCATTGAAGGTTACATTAACAACAATTTATACGAATGCAAAGTTAACTATGATACAACACACACTATAAACATGGTAAAAATATGTGAAAATACAAATTGCATTGATAAATGGCACATTAAATTAGGCCATAGAAACATTAGTCATATAAAACGATTGGTAAACAACAACATGGCAGTTGGGATAAAACTAGACAACTGCAAACATGATAATGCATGTGAAACTTGCATATTAACTAAATTAACGGACAATCCTTATCCCAAAAAGGCTCAGTTTAGGGCAACTAAAGCACTAGAGTTGGTACACACTGACTTGTGTGGACCAATGACAACCCCCACGGTCGTTGGAAAATACTATTTTTTAACTTTTATAGACGATTTTAGTCGATTTACAGTAATATACCTACTGAGAAAAAAGGATGAAGTTTTTGCAAAATTGAGGGAATATATCGCAATGACATCAAATAAATTCGGACGAACTTTGCATGCAATCCGCTCCGACAACGGAGGAGAGTATACCGGGACAGAATTAAATGAATACTTAACAAAATTAGGTATAGACCACCAATTCACTGTTCCCTATTCAGCTTCTCAAAATGGAACTGCTGAACGTAAAAATCGTACCTTAGTTGAAATGGCACGTTGTTTATTAAAAGATGGCAATTTACCAAATTCTTTCTGGGGGGAGGCAATAAATACCGCAGTTTACTTGCAAAATAGACTCCCAACATCTTCGTGTGAATTGACACCTTATGAATTATGGACAGGTCGAAAACCTGACTTATCAATGTTAAAACCATTTGGTTGTCGTGCCTATGCATACGTACAAAAGGTACACAGAGGAAAATTAGATAATACGGCACAGGAAGGCATATTCGTAGGGTACGACAATAGAAGTAAAGGATATAGGATCTGTACAAATGGCAAAAACATAATTATTAGTCGAACCGTAAAATTTGTAGAAAATGAAAAACAAGCGATACTTAAATATGACACATCACAAAACAATGATGAGAAAAGTGATAATAAAAATCCATCACCAAATTTGCAAATAATAGACTCAGAGATAGATGAAACTAATGATAGTGTTGTGTCAGATAATTCTCAAAATACTCCACGTAGATCACAAAGATCTAATAAAGGGGTACCACCAGATAGATTCGCATTCACATTACACAATGAAAGAATAAGTGAACCAAAATGCTGGGATGATATAATAAGTATGGAAAACCCTGTAGAAAAGGAAAATTGGATCAATGCTACATTAGATGAAATAAATTCACTCAAGCAGAATGACACCTGGGATTTAGTTGAGGTTTCACCAGGGATGAAAATAGTAGGGTGCAAATGGGCATTCAAAGCAAAATATAACAGTCAGGGCCGTGTTGAAAAATACAAAGCTAGGCTGGTTGCGAAGGGCTTTTCACAGAAATATGGAATAGACTACGATGAGACTTTCGCCCCAGTGGCGTCTCACACAACTTTGAGAAGTTTTTTGGCAATGAGTCTTTATAAGAATTTAAGTCTTAGACATATTGATATCAAGACTGCATTTTTACACGGTAAATTGAGTGAAGATGTTTATATGCATCAGCCAGAAGGATACGTGGTATCCGGGGAAGAACATAAGGTGTGTAAATTAAAAAAGGCAATATACGGGCTAAAGCAGGCCGCGAGAGCATGGAATTTAAAATTGAATGAGTCATTACTTAACTTAGGCTTTATTCAAAGTCAATTCGACAAGTGTCTTTATAAACGTAAACAAAACGATGTAACTACTTATGTACTTGTGTATGTCGATGATTTGTTAATAGCGGGGAATGATCAACAAATAAATGAAATTGTAAACAAACTAAAACAAGAATACCCGTTAACAGACTTGGGAGAAGCAAAACAATATCTTGGGATAAATATTAATCGTCCTAATGAAAATACAATGACTCTTGATCAAACACACAAAATACAAGAACTTATAGTCAAATACGGTTTAGAAAATTCAAAACCTACAGACACTCCTATGGACACAGGTTACATAAAATTAAATGACGAGGAAAACCTTTTACCAGAAAATACACAATATAGACAGGCTGTAGGCGCATTGTTATATATTTCAACCGTGTCACGTCCGGATATTAGCGCCGCGGTAAATATTTTGAGTAGAAGAAATGAGCGCCCAAGAGCAAAAGACTGGGAAGCGGTAAAAAGATTAATGAGATATTTAAAAAGTACAATTAATCTTAAATTGACATATAATAATATTGAAGAGCCTGTCTTGAGGGTATATGCAGATTCCGACTGGGCAAACGATCCCAGTGATCGTAAGTCTACAACAGGAAATTTGTTCTGCATAGGAGCAAATACTGTATACTGGACAAGCAAAAAACAAAAATCTGTATCAATGTCATCAGCGGAAGCGGAATATATTTCTGCAGCAAGTGCCGCGCAAGAAGTAAAATGGCTTATAAACCTTTTTGAAGAAATTGATATGCAACAAAATTGTCCTATTACACTCTATGAAGACAACCTTTCTTGCATTAAATTAGCGGAAAACGACAAGTTTCGACAGAAAACTAAGCATATCGAACTAAGGTATCATCTGATTCGAGACCTTGTTGAGCAGGGCACAATAAAGATTGAGTATGTAAGCACGGAAAATATGATCGCCGATGTGCTCACGAAGCCTCTGCCGAGACATTCTTTTCGAAAATTGCGAATTTCCTTGTTGAACTGTGATTAAATGTCATCGAGTTTACGCAGGGGTGTTGGTGAGAAATAAACTCAAAATGACATTCTTTCAATAATTACAAAAACTTTCATTTTCATATTATTCTAAAAACATTTCATTTGACTCTTTTATTTCTTCATGCATATATACATCTACATTGTGACGACGCTATGACGCATTTGTTTTTCTGATTGGCCGTCTGTGTTTCTATGTACATGTAATAATGTTTTTTTCGTTTTTTTTTTCTCCTTCTTCGATGTTCAGTTTTTCATAATAAAAGATGTGATTAAAAGGATAATACGTGGGTTCATTTTTATTCCCACAAAAAGAATGCAATATAAAATAATATATAATTTCCTAATACACAAACCAAGCTAAATGAGGCTGGTTTAATTAAATTGAAACATCATTATTTATATATTTGAAATTATCTTTTGAATAGCTTAGCAGAAAAGATGTTTATAAAAGAAAATAGAAATTGGTTCTTCTTTTCATACATGGAATAAATTCATCTGGTTCTGCAAGCCTCATAGGATACTCATATACAGGGTAAGTGCATTTTACTTACCATATAAATCTTGAATTTAAATATTTGATAAAAGTTTCTTCTGTGAATTCTAAAACTAGTAAGAAGCGAACTTCCAAATTCATGCCGAGGCGCGATGGCCCTTATACAATTCTATCACAGAGATCACCAGTTTCGTATACATTAAGTACTATAGATAATCCTTTTACTCCCATAGGGAATTACCATGTATCCGCTCTGCAACCATATACAGGTCAGGACACTACTCCTGTTCGTCCGATCCGAAGGAGAGGTCGACCGACGAATACTACAACCTCAACTAGTAGGAAAGGTGGTCAACAACGAGAACAGTTGCCCAAACGCCCTGCTGTGCCCACCAGGAAGCAACCCCCCAGAAAAGCAAGCTGTATACCGAGGACGATGTACACAGCTTGAGGGGAAGTCTGTAAAGGAAAAAAAACTGATCCATCAGATTTATCCTTTTCTTCTTTAACATTGACTGTTAAAAAAAACAACTTTTCAAAGCTCCAAGTATTGCGCAATACTATTTGTGAATTTTCCCCCCTACCATCGAACTATGTCACGTGACTCACTCAAAAAGAGAGCTACGATTAACTTTTGTTTTAGTTTGAAGTGTGGTATTGCGGTGTGCAAATATGTAGCAGTGGCTCTCTAACCGATTAACCAAAAATGTTTCATTTATTTTTTGTAAATAGTTATTTCTTTTGTGTACTGTGTATCATCGTAATGTGTCCGTGAAATTAAAAATTATGTTTTAAGTGTAACAATGAGGCGAGTCATCTTTATAAATTTTAAGAACATTTCATTCTGCATTCGTTGTTTAAAAAATAAACTGAAATTGCTACAAACCTCGCTTTGGGTACCCGCTGTCTACGGCATCTCTTTTCCCGCCCACATTGCATCAGGTCTAGGTTTCCCATGCCTGCAGGAAGATCTTTCCCGGGCACTTCAATCTGGATATTTATCGACGACAGGTAGGATCTGCTATTATTTAAGAACTACGATTTTAAAGATGACTGTATCTCAGCATCTATTAAATATTTTAGTTTTGAACCATGTATTTTATAGCCCATGCTATTTACACTATATTACGATTTGATTCCGACCAATGTAATAAAATAAAATAAAATAAAAAGTAGATTAAATATATATATAAACAAATAAATTTTAATAAATTTAATCCTTTTTACTATGTATATACTACCATTTTTCCCGATAAATACAGTAAATAAAAAAAATGAATAAATAAAAGTTTTTTTCTTTTAAAGGAATTTACTAAAAAATGAAAAATAAGAAGTTGTTCTACTATAAAAAATTAAACATAACTGTTATAAATACGTTTTTAAATTTAAAACTAATTATACTTAATTTTTTTCTTCTGCATTACGATTTTATTTTCAATAAATATAACAAAAAAAAAAAAAAAAAAAAAAAAAAAAAAAATCGCCTTCAAATGAATGAATTAAATAAAAATAAGTTGCGTAATAGCCGTTGCTAAGATACGCAGACGATTGAAGCAAAATAATTAAATTTAAGAAAAATGAAGCATTAAAGGCAATATTTAAAATCGAAAAAACATTAATTTAAAAAATTCAAATTCGAAATTCGAAAAAGCTCGATGAGGTGCACACATGCATGGTCCCAGGTACCTATATGCCAAATTTAGAAGCACTGCGATCAATAGTGTGAGCACCACAGCGCAGATACACACACAGACACACAGACACACACACACACACACTTCTCTTTATTTATATAGACTACACTATCTACCAATAAGCATTTGGACGCTTTCGAATTCAGATGTTTTGTAAAATATCTAGAAAAATTCTTTAGGAATCATTTTGAAATTTTGGTACTGTAAAGAACATTTCATACCTCATATATTTACGCTAAAGTTTTGTCCGGAATTGCAAAACGAGACAAACAAAAAATTAAACAAATGTCAAAATGCTTTGGATCACCCTGTAAAAAGTAATGCTTTAACTCATATTTCACCATCGTCCTAAAAATAGGACACCATGCATAAGTGGTATTTATATAAATTCTTTTGAATATTTTAATTCAAATTAAAGGCGATATATTATTTAAAAGTCCAATAAATACATATGTGTCTTTATCTTTAGTATAAATTAAGGTTTAATATATATTTTTTAATTTTTAAAATGACGATTTTTGAAGATTTATTCATTATATTTTCACCACATTATAACTTAGAAAGGTTTTACGTTCAAGAATAACGGACATATAAATTTATTGAGGTAATATTCTACACTTTTGTACTGCTAAAACTATTATATAAAAATATTATATATAGATGGTCTGTTTTCTTTATATTTCCGACTGTTCTAAGCCATTGTCTTATTTTTAGGACAGCCTGTACCGATAAAGCTAATGAAAGTTTGGTAAGTTTTTTGATTTTGTGTGTATACACAGGTTTAAAAAAACATATACTTAAAATTTTATATTAAAAAAAAAAAAAAATTTAATGCTTGGTACGATATGAATTAAATGCGTTTTGGCTGAAGCGTATGATTAGGAAAATTTTTCTCCTAATCATACGCTACCTAATCATACGCTACCTAACCATACGATCTGTTAAAAAAAAAAAAAAAAAAAAAAAAAAAAAATATGAGGCCACCACATATATTCACGAAGATATAACTTAAAAAAAAAAAAAAAAAAAAAAAAAGAGAGAGAGAGAGAGAGAGAGAGATGAGACAGAGAAATTCAATTTTTAAATTATAATACGTAGGGTATTAAACTCAGTGCAAAGACATTTTTAGAAAATTTGGAGTACTACATCCGACATAGCATACTGCAATCAGAATACAAAAATTTTACGAAATCAGAATGTTACAAAAATCGGAATACGAAGTATGATCATTTTTACTAAATAATTGTTACCTACGCATGCGCTAGATTTAAAAAAATGTCATTTGCATAATTTAATAGCCAAAAGTATTGAGCATCTTATATGTAAACTCTAAACAAATATCGTGTAAATTCCAATATAGATATGAGAGATAGAATATACAGAATTTCGATTCTTCTCCCCCAAAAAAGGAAGATGATAGGTGGTTTTATGAATATTTATTTACAATCAGTGAGAACACTCTATTACCATTGGGCACTGATTAAATCAAAATATAAATGCGAGTAAAACCTCTTATAGTTCAGATTTTATTTTGAGAGAACTGAAATTATGTTCATTTTATTTTTCATAACTTTTTGAATTTACCTGATATTTTTTCGGGGGTTTTCATATAAGTTGCTCATTACTTTTGGCTATTAAATTATGCAAGTTAATTTTTTTTAAAGCTAGCGCATGCGTAGTTAGAAATTATTTAGTTAAAATACCCATATTTCGTAAGATATTGAACATTTTTGCATGCTGATTGCAATATGCTGTGTGAAATGTAATATGTCAAAATTTTCTAAGAATGTCGTTGCACTGGGTCTAATACCATACGTGTTATAATTAAATAGTGGATATATATATATATATATGTATATATATATACATATTTTTTTATTAAAAAAAAAAAAAAAATCTTTATATCGCCGTGAATATATATGTGGTAGTCTCATATAAATATTTCAGATAATGAGAAAAATCTTCATAATCACATGCTACAGCTAAAACGCATTAAAAACATTACTTTTTACAGGGTGATCCAATGTTTTTTGTTTAATTTTTACTAATCTCCTTTCATTCTTCAGGACACAATTTTTGCTGAAATAACATGAACTATAGCATGTTCTTTACTCTACCAATGTTTCAAGATCATTACTAAAGACCTTCTCTAGATATTTGACAAAACATCTAAATTCGAAAGTGTCCAAATACGCATTGGCAAATAGTGTAATAGGCTACGCTCGCTTCGCTGGTCACTATATTTAAATGAATTTTCAAAATATTGAATATTTATATTTATATCACTTTATAAATAAAAACTTAAAAAAAAAAAAAAAAAAAGACTTCGAAATCACTCTAAACTTTAGTTAAGGTAACCACAGCTCTTTTTCCTCCCGCACTGCATCAAGTCCACTTTTCCTCTACCTGCAGAAAGGTATTTACCGGACACTTCAATTTGGGTATTTATCGACGACAGGTGGAGCTGCTGTTATTCAAGAACAATAATTTTAAAGATGACTGCATCTCAGCATCTATTGAATATTTAAGTTTTTGAACCATGAATTTTATAGCGTTCGCTCTTTACACTATATTACCGCATCATTCCGGCCAGTAAAATAAATAAAAGAAAAAGTAGATTTCCCTTTAAAAGAAATGAATGAAAAGAAATAAATTTTAATTAAACTTAAATTTTAATAAGTTTAATTTTTTGTAATAAAAAAAGATTTCTCCTTCTAATGAATGAATTAAATAAATAAAAATAAATAGTGTAATAGCCGTTGCTAAGATAGGCAGACGATTGAAATGAAAGAATAAATTTCAAAAAATGAAACATAAATGTCGATGGATAAAACAAAAATAATAAGAATAATAATACTTAAAAAAAGTTCAAATTCGAAATTCGAAAAAGGTTCAATGAGATGCCCACCTGCATAGTCCAAGGTACCCCTCTCTGAAATTTTGTAGTTCTGTGATTAGTAGTTTTAGCATCACTGCGCAGATACACACATATTACACACACACACACACAGAGAGAGAGGGAGAGAAACACTTCTCCTTATTTATATAGATATCGAAAAAATCGGTATTATACTAGAAAGGATTAAACTTATTAAAATTTAATTAAAATTTATTTGTGTTTTATTTATTTAATTCCTTTGAAAGGAATATTTTTTCGGTCGGAATCAAATTGTAATATAGTAGAAAGAGAGAGAGCTATAAAATACATGCTGCGAAAACTAAAATATATAATAGATGCTGAGATACCGCCAGTTCGAAAATTGTAGTTTTTCAATAATAGCAGCAACTTTTGTCGTTCGACAAATACCCAGAATGAAGTGCCCAGGAAAGACGTTGCTGCAAGCACTAAGAAATCAAACCCGATGCATCACAGGCACGGAGGACGCTGCCGTAGACAGTAATAGAACACGAAGCGAGGTTAAGAGCAATTCCAATGGAATTTTTTTTTAAGTTTTTATTTATGAAGAGATATAAAAAAACAGTGGTTAAAAATTTTTTGGAAAATTCATTTAAATATAACAGTCTAAATCAAAAGTTTTTTGCAAAAAGCATAATCTTACATCTGAAAAAAATAAATAAATAAATAAATAAATAAATAAATAAAAATTTAAGTAATTAAATAACCGGAAGAAAATGGAAATTTACTCGTCTAAGAGCAATTCAAATTTTATCACACTGTTAACTGGTCGCGACTTAATTCACTTTATTAAAAATCAAGCTTGGCATTTAAGCGTTTTTCTAAAAAATTACATTATTACTTTCTTTTATATTCAATAGAAGAAAGTAATGGATTCGTAAAAATTTTCGACCTCGGTTTTTTGATGGATTTACACGTTTTGAGAGCTGTAGAACACGATTTGACCATTTTTAGAAAATGTCTGTCTCTGTGTGTGTGTGTGTGACAAAATTTTGTGGCAACTGTATCTCAGGAACTACTGCACAGAATTTCATACAAGTTGGTGTGTAGTTGCACCTTGACATAAATTAGTGCCTATCAACTTTTGGTAAAGATTGTCTTACAGGTTGCGTTGCCATCCCGCTTTTTCTAAATTTTTAACACGGTGATATAGGACAAAATTTTGTATAATTGTGCATAAAGAGAATAATATTTTAGTAATCATTATAAAATTTACAAGAATTATTTATAATAGAGATTGGGAAACTGGATAACTGGGAAATTTTTTTTGTATGTGTAGGAGCCTCGGCACCCCTCGAGGGGAGTAAATTTTCAAGATGGGTATCTTTCGAAAGGTATCGTCAATGCCTTTAAAACGAATGGTTGAACTATAAATCTGTGATAATTTAAACAAAGTTATCGATTTTTTTTACTTTTAACGAAAAAAAACTTAGAAAAAAAATCGTATTTTTTATTTTTATTTTTATTTATTTATTTTTTTTAATCGAAATTTAACCAAACTTGGTATTTAGTAGGCCCCTGACATAAACTGGTGCTGATTAGATTTGGGGATCAATCACTGAACAGGTGGCGCTGTGATCGTATTTTTTCTAAATTTTTAATATGGCAGTATAGGACAAAATTCCGTATAAATGTACATAATGAGAGTTATTCTTAACCTGTGATTGTAAAATTAATATAAATTATTGATAATAGTAGCAGTTAATTAGTAAAAAAATTTTGTGCATGTGGGGGCATCGCTTCCACCCCTGTGGGGAAGTACCCCCGGGGGGGGGGGTAAATTTTCAAGATGGGTATCTTTCGAAAGGTCTCGTCAATACCTTTAAAATGAATGGTTGAACTATAAATATGTGATAATTTTCAACAAAGTTATCGATTTTTTGTTTTTTACTTTAAAAAAAAAAAAAAAAAAAAAACTTGGAAAAAAATCGTATTTTTTTTTTATTGTTATTGCGTGAATTTGTATAGGAAAATATAGAAGAAAGTCTTGTGGTGGCCACAACATACTAGCTTTTAAAAAGATTTTATGAATTAGTGTTTAATTCATTGAGTGCTATCAATGTATATATTCTTCAGTAGCAATTACCACATGGGTTGTTGAGGATAAAATTTAAGTGATTTAAACACAAATAAGAAAAATTATTTTATTATATAATGCAACGATTTAATGAAATGACAAAAGACGGGGCTTACAAATAAAAATAAGAAAATGTTCGGGCATTAAAGTTATAATAACCTAGCTACCTGCTAGATTTAAATGGTACTATTTAACATTTATGCATATCAAATGCTATGGATGACGCCCTAAAACACATATTATATATGTGTTTTTTCGGTAAGATGTGAGGCTTTATTATTACTGGTGAAGGCAAGTTTAACGATACCAAAACCAGTACGTAATTTTTTGATGTATTGTTTTTCATACTGCCTTAACAAGATACAATTATACAATTCATTATACAATCCCTTATATAATTCATTAGGAAATGATATGATATACAAATTATGTACATTCTATACGAAAGAATTAACCCTTTACTGATGGGTGTCAGCAAAAAGCCGAGAAAAGAGAGAGAGAAAAAAAAAAAAAAAGAGCCCCGTCTTTAAAGTTACTCTAAAAATATTCATTTTATAGCTTTAGAGTAACTCTTAAAGGCAGCCCCCCCCCCTTTTTTTTTCTTCTATTTGCAGACGCCCGTCTGAAAAGATTTAATTGTTTCCATGCAAATTCGACCCGCACCAGACCGGGTTACCCGACCCGATGTGATACTCTAATAGGAACTCCTGTTTCATTTGCATACAAATTAATATGCAAATTATACAACTATACGAAAACCTAAAAAGTCGGATTACAATGTTGCAATATTTCAATTACACAATATATATTCTGAAAGTAAAAAATAAAAACACATGCTTTTCTGAAAGAAACATAAGTCCATTTATAGACAAGAGTGGGGGTGGGGGAAGCTGTTGTGGGACACAATACAAGTTTCCCCTCAAAGTTCTCTCTGAACGGTCCTGAAAAAACCCCCTCCTCACCAAGGATCATTAACCATCTGTATTTACTTCCTCTTAAATTGTTCCCGATGTAAGGTTTGATTTTATGTGAAAACGCACATTTTTTAGCAAAAATTCATACATTGCTCCGGTGTTATTAATACGCATATAAACTTAATTTGATTTTTATGAATAAATAATAAGCCTGATTATTTAGAAATAGCTATAGCTTTTCAGCTATTTTATACTATAATTTGTTAATTTCTTAGGAGCAATGAAGAAAATCAAGGGAAATTTCGCTTATTTTAGCTTAAAAATGAAATATTGAAAAGCGAAAAAATCAATTTTTACTAAGTGATAACCAATTTAACAGTTGTGAATTTTCTGAATGTGAAAACAGGATTTAAAGATATGTATTGGTTAATGAGTTATAATGGGTAGATTTTCCCATAGGATAACATCAGCTTTGCTTTCCGGCGACGGTGATACTGTATACACTAGTGGGGAAAAAAGCCGCACTTGGATATTTTATCTTTTCTCTTTCTGCAGCCGCCAATTTTATTGTTTAAAAAGCAAATTTTCGAACAGATTTTATTACGTCGTCCTCCATGTACACTTTAGGATTGATCCAAGCGTTACAAAACGTAATTATCAGGAAAATTGTAATTTTAGAAAGTATTTAAAAATGGCAAGGATAAGGTAATTAACGATACCACAAAAAGTATTGATTTTAGAATTATATATTTATTTTAGAATTATATATTATTTTAAAAATATATTTTAATACGCGAGATGCCAAAATAATTAAATGTCAACGAAATATTCGTTTGGTGTTTTTAGTACGATATAAATTTTCTTGGCCCTTTAAATTGGAAATTTGGCTTTAGATGGCCACATTGCTCAAACAAGCGAGATGACCACCAGTTAAAAAGCAAATGTTTATAAAATTTATTTTTGTCATGTTCAGAACTTATAAAAGATTTAAAAAAAAGTGTTTAGCAAAATACAACCCCTGGCAAAAAGTATCCGATCACTGAAAGATGTGTCTAAGATACGTTACTATAAAAGGCTATTTTTCTAAAAATTTATTACATTTTTTAAAATAAAGTTTTTTATTACAAAAGTATCTTACTTTGTGACATGATAAAAAATAATACCATAAATTGCAATTAATTTTTACAATACAGAGGAAAATTAATATAAAGTATTCAAAGAAAAAAATGTCCGATCATCACATAACCGGGAAAAAAATATTCGATAAATTTCAATTTAAAACTTGGTTGGTCCTCCTTTTGCTCTAATAACTGCCTTTAAACGGCGGGGCATGGATTCAACAACCTTTTCACATAAATGTGATGGAATTTCCTTCCAGCTTTCCTTGATGGCTAGACGAAGTGCATTCATATTGGTCGGTCTTCTCTTTTCTATATTATTTTTCCAAACATTCCAAATATTTTCGATCGGATTAAGATCAGGACTATTTGCAGGCCAGTTCAGAGTCTTTATTGGAGAATTTCCGTTTTTATTTAAGAAATCCTTGACCCGTTTACCTCTATGGCAGGACGCATTATCATCTTGAAATAGGAAATCGGAGGAGTCACCAAACGTTTCCTCGATGCTAGGTATCAAATAATGCTCTAAAATGTTAACATATACTTCTGAATTGATTGTTTGCAACACTATACACAATTTACCAACTCCTTGAGATGTCATGCAACTCCACACCATAAATGAAGGCTGATATTTAGCTTTAGTTTTTAGGCAATCTTCTTTGAACTTTTCATCAGCTCTCCTCCACACAAAGATTCCAGGGTTATCCCCAGTTCCTAGACAAACACGAGATTCGTCACTGAAAATAACCTTCTTCCAATCATCAGAAGACCAGCATTTGTATTTCTTGCACCATTGAAGACGATTTTTCTTATGTTTCTTAGTCATATATGGCTTGGTTTTGGCTTTGCAGAAGTGATATCCTTTATTATTTAAACGATTTCGCACTGTACGTGCACATACCTTTACTCCATACTTTGACCACTCGGCATTCAGTTGTTTAGACGTACACCTTCGCATAGATTTGGCAAGATCAACTAATTTCCTGTCTTGTCTACTTGATGTTACTCGTGGTCGACCGCTTCGAGGCAGATTTCTTACATCATTTCTTAAGCGATATTTCTTCCAAATTTCGCAAACAGTACTTTGAGCACATCCAAATGTCTTAGCAACCTTTCTTTGGGAAATTCCGCTTTTTAAGCGTTTAACAATCAAAAGTTTTACATCATTAGATAATTCTCTCTTTCGAGCCATACTTCAGCAGATGCGAAACTAACTTGTAACTTTCAAACTACAATTTGACCTTTTATACCGTCTTCTTCGAACTTGAACGCATGCGCCGAGTAAAAAAAAATTTGCATATATCATTTAACTGTGTTGCTTTTGTTTGCGATCAAATACTTTTTTCTCCACACAATGATGATCGGAAATATTTTTCCTTTGTGATTCAACGTATTTTCTCGTGTAAACTCTTAACTGATATTGTAATTTCTATTACTATTTAATAGAATTTGACAAAATTAGTCATATTTCACAAAAGCATACTCATAGGTTTGAAAAAAGTTTGAATTTGTGAAAAAATAACCTTATGTTTTAACGTATCATAAGCACTGTTTTCGGTGATCGGATACTTTTTGCCAGGGGTTGTATTTTCTTCAAAAACAGTGCATCATCAATTAAACAAAGCAGGTTAAAACCCAGAAGATCTACAAGAAACGCCACTATTATGAAAAATAATAATTAAAAAAAAACGACTTTAGTTGATGAAAAAACTAAAAATGTTATCAGTTAATTATTGAGCAGAACTGTTTCTCTCTGATGACTCAAGTTTAATTTATTTCGAGCTGACAGAAGCAAGCTAATAGAACGGTGAAAAGGTAATCGACTTAATGAAAATTGCAATCTTAAAACAGTGACACATTCTCCGTACATTACGGTACGGAGGTGCATAACTTTTCAAGGAATCGGGCAAATTTTCATGCTCAAGAGTTCAATTAACTCGAAATAAAACACGGCCATTATAAAAGTGATGCTTGACCGACTATTTTGGAGGTATCTCAGACTTTTCCCACAATCAGCATTTCACGATGTAATGCACCTTGCTACACACCGTCTTTGGTACGTTTGTTTGGTTTAAATTGTTAAATTTATCCATCCACGTCTCTGAGCACCTATAATTCTGAAGTAATCATAAGTTTTTCCCCTTTAAGTTAAATCCCACAAAGAATACTGTTGACTTTGTTCGTTATCAGATCTGGAAATAGTCTTAATTTCAAACCGCTCGATAACGTTTAGTCTATAAAAGGGAAGGGGGATCCAAATTTTTTAGCCTACAACTTTGCAGTAACTTAAAAAAGTTATTTGTGATACTTGGCACAGTGAAATTTCTGAGGTTTATGTAACAAAACTGTATAATACTACGCTATTGTGCATTAAAGCAATAATTCCATACAAAGGGGGAATTACCCAACGCAGAATACATATTTTTATTAAGAAATTGTTTAGATCTAACAAATAAATACTTTTATTTTATATATTAAAACATAACATGTTTATTTCATATAATGAATCATAATAGAATGCAAAGCATATGTTTATTGTTTATTGTATTACGCTTAAAAAGAGAGTATTATATAGATTTTTATTAAGTACTTCGCACAGTGTAATAAAGTGAATTACTAAATCAAAAATATACACAGGTATCATTTTTCTGTCTTTGATATTATGTAAAAATTACAGTTTTATTTGTTTCAATCATCAGTTTTGAAGTTATTTCAAATAAAAAACGTATAAGTCAATATATCGTCAGTGCAGCTTTTTTTTTCATTTTTCTTTTTTTGTCCCTTATTGTATATGTTGGTAGTATTTACCGCGTCGATTGCTGTGAATAAAGTTTAAATGCTTTTAACCCAAATGCGTAAAATTTGGGTCTTTGTTAATAACAGTCACGATTTAGAAGAAATCCAAAGAGAGGGGACATACCGCTCAAAATAGTTCAATCTACCGTCTACCAATTCATATCAATTTAAATTTGATTAATAAAAAAAATATTTTAATCGTAATTGAAATATTTGACAGGAAGATAAAAAATTTACAGAATTTTGGTTCAAACCCACAATACTATGACTGTATATATGTATCTGCGTGTTCCATACCAACTTGAGTGACAGGAGAAAAAATAACCAAAATGTGATAAAAGTTCTCAATCCTTTTTTAACGAAAATAAAACGTTTTTCCAAAGAGAGATACTTACTTTGAGATATTTTTTACTGATACTCACGTCAAACGTATATCAATATGGATGACGATAAGTTGACATGAAGTGCGCTATTGTTACTTCGTAGCTGAAGTTCGTGACATAAAAACAAACACTGCATAAGTAGTTTACCACTTTTCCGTTGATTAATTTTTGTCTTTATTATTTCAGCATCCATTTCATTAACTTTTTTTTTTTTTTTTTTTTTTTGTCGTGTAGTTTTACGCTTTGTGAAAATTAAAAAATCTTTTAAAAGAATTTTCAGAAAAAAAAAAAAAACGTCCGTAAGTTATAATACATGTTTTTTTTTTTTTTTTTTTTTTTTTGGGGGGGGGGGGCTATTAGTTTCAATCTGGGTAAAAACGTCTTCGCCAGTTTTTGTAGATCAGTTTTGTGTAACACCAAAAAAAAAATAAATAAATAAATAAAAAATAGAAATATCAGTCCTATCGTTACAAATTCGGTACCAAATGAAAGTGGCGATTTTTCTGAATCCAGGAGTGCAAGTGCAAATAGTATTTCTACATGACAATAAGATTTTTTAAAATTAACTTAAGTATAAAATTTATGTGGAAACACTTCATTTTAATTCATTTTAGTTTTTGTAAAAAGTACGTGGCCTAGTTTTACGGTCAAAAAATGAGATAAAAATTAATTAAAAATTAAAAATTAAAATTAATAAATTTAAATTTAAATTAAAATTTTCAGATTGAAATTAATAGTCTTCCGTACTAAAGTAAATTCTGTCATTGACAACATTTTTACTTTTTATTGTGTTTTTTTCTTTTTCACTTCCTCTTACCCATATACCAGTATATGTTAGAGAAAGTGTTGTACTTGGGTCAAATTTTTCAAAATGAGTTTTTGTTACATTTACATGTTTTGAGGTCCCTGAATCCAAAATTCATATTTTTAATGGTTGGTCTGTGTGTGTCTGTCTGTTATCAACATATCTCAAGAACAATAAACTTTTCGTTGAAATGAAGTAAATGGTTCGTGTACAGGGACACCCAAGAGAATTCAAATGCATTACGTCTATGGATGAAATTGCGGATAAGTAAAGTTTAAATATCTATAGACGACATTCAACTAAGTGAAACGAATATATAAATTTTATATGCATTAAAACATGTTTCATGTAGAATATGGTTTGGAAATCATTCACTGTTCGTTTACAGGGTTACACAAAAGAACTGGATTATAGTGCGACATTACTTGAAAATTGATTGAGGTGTATTTCAGGTTGTACCGTGTGTTGTTAATATAGGATTATATTTATATATATTTTTTTTTTTCTCCTGTATCATATGAATTTTATTTATTTTATTAGAGCTAGTGGTCTCAAGCTTTAGGATTTGGAGTGACACTCTTCGGTCATTTTTTGCACATGAAGGCTCATTAGACAAAAACCTATGAGTTTTAAAGTGGATTTGCAATCACTACGAATGTACATGTGAGAACACCACCTAGCTCAAACTAACACTTCCTATAGTATTGCTTTCGAACTGAGATTTACATCATACAAGGTCTGTTGATTACATCCTGTCAACGCTTCCTACAATATGTTTATGATGGTGTGGATTAGATGTAATCTGCCGATCTTCTATATGTAACGCTCATTTTGAAGGCATTATTATAGAAGGTGTTGTTTAAAGCTGGCGCCTGGGGACTGGTTGTTATAGCGGCTTTATGAGCCTCAAATGGTGAATTTAATTCATTCATCTGCATTTATGTGTATATAAGACAAATCCATATTATAAAGAAAAATATGGAGTGTTATAGCCACACGAATACCATTCCCCAATACTACGCACATTAAAAATTCTTTTTGGAGATGGTTTGGTCAAAAGATATAGAGGCAGGGGCCACAGCGTTACTATATTTTTACGATCGTTTTTTATACTTCCACCAGAAAATTCTAAACGAAAATTTTCTTGAAGGTTTTTATGCTATTTTCGCATGGAACCTTCAGGAAAATACTCTTTTTGAAAATTATGGTGAAAGTATAATAAAGTGATCGTAAAAATATAGGAACGCTGTTACCCCTGCATAAAAGAAAACCTGACTACTGACGCAACTAATAAATATCTTGTAGCAGCAAACTAATATGTACTTTATAATGACCTATAAAAGAAAATTCATGCAGGGAGTTTAAAGAAAATCAGTAGAGTTGATTTTTGAAACACCAATTTCCGAGATCTAAAACTGACCTACCTGCTCAGGACGTCTATTAATTACCATGTAAAAAACAAGTAATAGATGCAAAAATTTATCTAAAATTTTTATGTAGCGTAATTGAAAGATATCGTTAGAGCCGTTTTTGAGATACATACTCCTCACATTCGACTTTCACCAAAATTTGACAAACTCAAGTGTTCACTGGAAACAATAATTAATTATGAAAGAGCATCTGAAGGGGATTTATTATGGTGATTTTGAAAAAATTTCGTTTTATTAAGGAACCCACTTTTTTCCGGAAGCGTATCAAATTTTCAAAGATAACCAACTTATACATATGAAAGGATAACCAAAAAATGTTTTATACAGTAACTCGAAGAAAATAAAAAAATCGTTTTAGAGATACGGACTTACGGTAGCTCAATTTTTATTAATCAGTATGTACACTATCTACCAATAAGTATTTGGACACTTTCGAATTTAGACATTTTGTCAAATATCTAGAAAAATTCTTTAGTAATTACCTTGAAATTTTGGGAATATAAAGAACATGTTATACCTCATATATTTCAGCAAAAATTTTGTCCTGCAGTGAAAAAAAGGACCAGTAAAAAATTAAACAAAAGTCTAAATGTTTTAGGTCACCGTGTAAAAATTTATGCTTGAAATGAATTTTTGCTTTAGTATGTGATTATGAAAAATCTTCTATTTATCTGCATAAATTTTTATGAGGCTACCACATATATTTATGGAGATATATAACGATTTCTTTAAAATTTTGAAAAAAAAGAGCCGCGTTTTTAATTATAACACGTAGGATATTAAACCCAGTGTAAAGCCATTTTATAGAAACTTGGCGTACTACATTAGACACAGCATGCTGCAATAAAAATGCAAAAAGGTTAAATATCTTACAAAATATGAGGATATTTACTAACTACGCATGCGCGAGCTTTGAAAAAATTTCATTTGCATAATTTAATAGCCAAACGTACTCAGCTACTTATACGAAAACTCCAAACAAATATCGGATCGCGGTAGCCCAGTCAGTACAGCACCGGGTTTGTAATTGGAAGATTGCATATTCGGTACTCGAGCCGGCTAAAAACCGTCGTGTACACTAATGGTGGCTGGTGCACGTAAAATCATCGTGGCCGTAATGTCCTCCATGTTCCCATCAAAATTATACCTCTGGGTGTTACCGAAGCGGGGGAGCTACAGTCGGCTGCAAAATTATTCGAGCACTAGCAATAATCCTTGCCAAAAAAAAGTACACTTAATACAGCTTTGTTAAATAAATCCTTGTCGAGTCATGTTCTTAATCAATCTAAGAACATGATTCGACAAGGATTTACTTAGCAAAACAGTCTTAAGTGTACTTTTTAAATATAGGAATTATTGGCTAGTGCTCGAATAATTTTGTAGCCGACTGTATCTCCGCCATGGAGGATCAAAATTGTGATGGCATGTGTCCGGACCACCTCTAGGGGTGAGTCCCAGACCATCGCCAATTGCCCATCGCGCAGCACTAGTGCGACGTAAAACCTAACCAACCAACCAAACAAACAAACAAACAAACAAATATTGCGTAAATTCAAAAAATTATGAGAAATAGAATGAACAGAATTTCAGTTCTTCAAAAAAAAAAAAAAAAAGAAAAAAAGATGATCCGCGTTTGTAATGATCGATAGATGGCGCTCTCTGAACTGCAGTTGTTAGTAAATATAACAGCCACGTGGATTCATTATTGTTCTTTCTCCGCCATTACATCATGGAAAATCGATGGCATAATATGATGATATGCAGTGGTGTGATAATTTCACCTTAGCCCACCAGAGGGCGAGCATTTCATTACAATCGCGGATAGGGATTTTATCAATAGTTTACAATCAGCAAATACTGCATTACCATTGGGAATTGATTGAATCAAAATAAAAATGTGAGGTAAACCCACTTATAGTTTAACTTTTATATTGAAAGGAACTGGAATCCTGTTCATTGTATCTCTCATAATTTTTCTAATTCAGACAATATTTGTTTGGGGTTTTCACATAACTAGCTCCATACTTTTGGCTATCAAATTATGAAAATGAAATTTTTTAAAAGCTTGAGCATGTATAGTTAAAAGCTATTTAGTAAAAATGCTAATATACTGTAAGATATTCAAAATTTTTGCATTCTGACTGCTGAACCATGCCAAGTTTCCTAAATATGGCTTTGCACTGGGTCTAATACACATGTTATAATTATAATGTTATAATGCATGTTATAATACATGCTATAATAAAAAAAAGGGGGGGGGGGAATATATACAGTCGGTAACAGAAGTCTCCGAACACTTGCAAAAATTCCTATATAAAAAATGTACATTTAATACAGTTTTGTTAAATAAATCCTTGTCGAATCCTGTTTTTAGACTGACTAAGAACAGGATTCGACAAGGATTTATTTAACAAAATTGTATTAAGTGTACTTTTTTTATATAGGAATTTTTGCTAGTGTTCGGAGACTTCTGTTACCGACTGTATATATATATATTTATTTATTTATTTATTTATTTTTTGCAATTTTTTAAAGAAATCGTTATATCTTCATGAATATATGTGGTAGCCCCATAAAAATTTACACACATAACTACAAGAATCCTCATAATCACATGCAGAAGTCAAAATACATTTCAAGCATTAATATTTACAGTGTGATCTAAAACATTTGATTTTGATTATTTTTTTTACTGGTGCCTTTTTTCCTCTTCAGAACAAACATTTACTGAAATATATGAAGTATAACATGTTCTTTATGTTCCCAAAGTTTCAAAATAATTCCTGTAGAACTTTTCTAGATATTTGATAAAATGTCTAAACTCGAAAATGTCCAAATATTTATTGGTAGATAGTGTATAGATAATATCCAAAATTATGTATACATACCGAACATGTCTTAACACGTTAACTGCCGTGTCACCCGTATTCGGGTGACAGCAAAAGTTCTCATCAGGCCACGTCACCCGTATTCGGGTGACAGCAAGAGTTCTCATCAGGCCACGTCGGGTGACTCCTTCCAAAGGATTTCCGAACATATTTAGATAAATATATGACAGGAGATAATAATACTGTTGAATTTTTTATTATGAAACTAGAATGTATTTGGCAGATTCTGAAAGTGATTGCGATCACTAGACTCTTTTGGTTGCTTTGGAATCGGATTTTGAAAAAAATTCAGTGAAACTCAAAAAAGGTTTGGGGGCGGAGTAACAGCAGGCGAAGGTCTTCACGAAAAAGGCCCCTGGCCAAATGGTTCAACGTGCAAATTTCCCGATTGTTTTATTATGAAACTAGAATGTATTTGGCAGATTCAGAAAGTGATTGCGATCACTAGACTCTTTTGGTTGCTTTGGAATCGGATTTTGAATAAAATTCAGTGAAACTCAAAAAAGGTTTGGGGGCGGAGTAACAGCAGGCGAAGGTGGCCTGACGGGGATTTTGTTGTAAACACGCGTGGCAGTCAACGTGTTAAGCAAGAAGTTTCACCGTTCTATCATTTTTCATTTTGGATTTATGAAAATCATAATATTCTTCACAACTCATATACACTGACCAATTGGCAAAAAGCCCATTTTTAACTCCAGAGTTTTTAGAACAGGCATATCAGGGGGAAAATGACATTGGAATTTTTTACAGAATCCAGTACTTTCAATACCCGCGGTAGCCGGGTAATGAAGTTAAAAACAATCATGCATCATTTAAAAATTGTCAAACTATTTCCCATATTCGTGGAAAAAGAAATAGCCATTAATAGCGAAACTACTACATTTATAGGAGTACATCTCAAGAACTGAAAAAAAAGGGGGAAAAGAAACACTCGACAATTGGCGAAAAAATTAAACAAGATAACTACTTAAAATTTAATAACTCGCCACTTTTTTTTTCTCCCGTGACCATCATAAGAGTGATTATTGTTAACACTTTCGCGACAGCTGACGTAGATTCACTTCATTTGAAAATCTGTAACTCCGCCAGTGGGCGTTTCTTCCGCAGTTTGTATGTTATTTATTTCTTAAGAATATACCTAATATTCATATTTGTACAATCAAATATACTATGGATATAAATACTTTGATTATAAAGAATATAATTATAATGTATATGCATTAGTAATATAAATGTGAATACAGAAAATTTTGTTCTGAAATATTGTTATTTGAGAGAATAACGCCCACATGCAGTCCTTCCTGTCAAAAAGAAAAAAACCACATGCGGTCGCGAAATTTTTAATTGAACAACAGATAAATATTGCTTATTTTTATAATTCTAACGTAAACTAAGTCAAATGGCGTCAAAATCTTCTCTCATTTAGGATTTTTACTTCCATTACCGGACTATCGTAGGTAATGGAAGTATTGTATTCGGTCCAAAAATTCGATGTCGAGATTTCACTTGATTTACATGTTTTAAGGCCTCCTGAGCAGTGCTGCCAGATTTGAGGGAAATTTTTATTCAGCATCCACCGTTAAATTTTACTTATATCGGTAATCTAATTACATAGACGATTTCTGTAAAAGATGTTTCGAAACAATTAGGAAACCGTTTCAATTAAAATTTAGTGGTGGGTGTTAAATAAAAATTTCCCTCAATCTGGCAGCACTGCTCCTGAGTCCAAAAATGTGGTTTTTGACAATTGGTCAGTGTGTGTGTATGTGGGAATCTTCTGGCTATCATATCTCCGAAACTAATAAAGATAAAATTACAAAACTTCAGAATATAAACAGGTCTGGTGTTCAGATAAATTTTCTAAATTTTGATGAAAATTGAAAAACGGAAGTGGGACATCGGAGACCGTAAGTGGGACCGTACGTCCGTATCTCTAAAACCGCTTTAACGATTTTCTTCAAATTTGCTATAGAAACACTCTATTAAATGTCCTTTCGAATGATATAGTTGGTTAATTCAGGAAAATTGATAGACGTCCTGTATAAATAGCTCAATTTCAGGTCTTGCAAGTGCGTTCCTTTGAAAATGGCTGAACGAATTTTTTTCAAACTCGCCATATTAACTAACTTTTAAATAGCCTTTTGTATGTAAGTGTTGTTTTCCTGCCAATAATTGAGTTTTTGTAAAAGTTGGTATCTCAAAAACGGCTCTAACGATTTTCTTGAAAATTGTTATATAAATCCATTTCTTTCTCGTGTATTACGTGGTTATTAGAGGGAAATTAACAGTCATCCTGCTTAGGTAGGTCATCTTTAAATCTCGGAAATTTGTGTTTTAAAAAATAACTCTACCGTTTTTTCCTCTTATTTTTTTATCTCGCTATATGTAAGCTTCGTTTTATATGTCTTTATAAGTTTCTCTTACAGGAAAAATTTTACGTTTCTACTTCATTAGGTCAATTTATGTTTTCTGATCACATTATCTCTCAAAAATGTATATAATATGTGTAATAGTGGGTAATGGAAGTCGTGCGGTTGTTTTAAACCAGATTTTTTATGCAAAAATATGACGTGCCGTTATTTAAACGTCCAAAATGCAGAGAATTTTGTTTATTTACTGCGAAAAAAATCACTATTTTCTTAGAAAACAGAGCTTTTATAAAGACACGAATTTTATTAATTATAGGTAAGAAAAAAACCTTTGTTTCAGTAGTAACTTACGTTTCAGTAATAAACTTTTTGCCAACACGTATTTTGCCAACACGTAGGTATAGACTGACTATGGGAAGAAAATGGCCGTTTTTTGAGTCTAGTAAAAATTTTGATTAAAAAACTAACTTTTCTCAAAAATAGATGATTTAAAATTAACTTTCCAGAAAATTAGCGACACTGAAAAATCATAACCAATCAGCGCAATTTAATAAAAGTAGCGAACTTTAAAATGGACACTTCACAAAAAAACGGTCAATTAAAAAAATTCAAAGGAGAAAGGTATTTATTCCAGTAATCAGTTGAAAATTTGTGGGAAAAGAGGCCAGTAAATTTAAGAAATTATCGGCAAATGGCTGGTAACTTAAAATTTCAAAATTTAAAATGTATGTAGTAGGCAGATTTCAATTTTTATTTGCAACATTGCCTTACTGATTACTATTATTATTATTGGTCTTTAATAATAATAATAATAATAATGATAATGATAATAAACTGGAATGCCTCCACTCGACATTCCGAACATTAAGTAATTGACGGTTGTATAAATAAATTAAGACAAGTCGTTAAATAAACAAAAGGGAAAATTATAATAAGGAGTTTGTGTATTTTTTTCCATTGTTTAATTTTGTGCTATAGCACTGGAAATAATTTGAGCCCCTAGATCATAATAACAAAGAATGTTTCGTTTTGCCCCTGTAAAAACCTATAAGGGCTAGTTTTACCAAAACCTATACCATTCATGCGACAGTGACCTACGACATATGTATAAATTTTCAGTTCAATCAAATAAGTGTTAAGACACTATCGCCCATAGGCCATAATGGTAAAGAATAGTTCTTTGTATCCCTGAAAAAGAAACTATAAGTGCTAGATTCAATAAAATCAATAGGGTTTGTGCTATAGAGATTTATAACATACGTACCAACTTTCAGCTAATTCGAACAAAGCGTTTAGGCGCTATCGTGTTTACTCACACATATACATACAGACACACACACACACACACACACACACATGCATCATCGTAAAAATAACAAAAATAAACTCAGGGGACCTCAAAACGTACAGAAACACCAAAATCTCAAACTCGAATTTTCGACATGATTACAACTCTTTCTCTACATATACGTATGTTACGAAAGTGATAAATAAAGATGAGTAAAACGCTCAAAATATTTGTTATTAAGCTATTTACAGTCTCTTCTTCTTCTTTCCTTTTCTTCATCTTTTATCAATTCTTCGTGGATTATAATTAATTTTAATAAAATACGCACTTTCAAAAAATAAAGGTCATGTCACCTGCTTTAGTTGATCATCCTATACTTTTTTTTTTCATGTATACCAGAGTGAGATCGTGCATAAAAAAAAGCAATTTATATTCATTCCTTCATATATTTATTCCACCATCGAAAGAGAATGTACACAGATGGGAATACAGGATCGGTGTGATAAATTTTCTGAACAAGTGTAACCAATAATAAACTTACTATGTTTTTGAAGAAAACTGATAGATCTTACAGAAAAGAAAAGAAAAAAAAAAATCAATGTGTTAATATGATGTTTTTATTCTTTATTGAATATGTTACTTTTGGAAATTTAATTTAATCCTAAAATACTTGTTTCGTAGATGTTATACATTAATATATCATAAATTATGGATAACAGTTAAAAGGAAATTTTTGAAACTTATATTTCTTGTTGTTATATGCAATTAAATATAGGTAGAATCCCATATGTACATATATATGTATATTCTATTCGGGACTTTTAATTCTTTAATGGTAATAAAATATAAGATTTTTATAGATACTGAGATGTATTTACAGCACACCCTTTTAAAACTTCAACTGTAGAAATTAATCAATATTCATTTTTAAATACAGTGAAATCGTGAAGCATTAAATTTAAATAGCTATTGTGTACTTGAACTAATTCTCGCTGTTTGTTCTACAGGAAACAAGTGTTTATTCTAATAGAATGGTACAAGATAATATACTGAAAATAGTGTCATTTGGTAGGTAGAAGCTTTTCTCACTTTTAGGGTAACAATTAGTTTCCGTGATAAAAAAAAAAAAAAATATATATATATATACAGATTTTTATTTATTTATTTATTTATTTTTGAGGTGATCCACTCATGGAGAAAGTTTTCGACATTGTTAAAACACGTAAAATGTTGTTCAGAAAAACCATGTTGCATATACCGAAACAAGGGGTAATCGGGAGGCGCATCGTTTGATGAATATGGCGGGTGGGATAAGGCATCTCATCGAAGGTTTCCTTCAAGGCTTTTTTCCTTCGGTTTGTAACATGTGATTTGGCATTATTATGAAGCAGAATGACTTTGTCATGCCTATGATCAATTTAAATTCAGTTATTGGGCTTTTTAGCGTCCAGCATTCACCGCTTGACCCGGTTGCAGCAGCTCATGGTGTACCACATCGACTTGCTCACACCAAATGCACAACGTAATTTTCTTGCAATAAATATCTGGTTTAAGATTGATGTTGATGGTTCGCTGCGACTTGTCCATGATTTTTTGCGCATTGAAAAATCGTAATGAAATTATTTTTTATTGTCTGTCAAAATGCGGTGCAAGATTGATTTTCACTTTCGCCTTTGAGCGACAATTCACGAATGGTTAAGCGTTTTCCAAAGTCTCTTTTTTGCTAAAGTATGTGGAACTCAGCTTCTTAATTTCTTAATCTGCCCATTGCTTTTAAATGCTTACAAACAGCTGACAGATTTACATCTAGTGTTTTAGGCAACTGCATAAGCGTCGATGAACCTTTTGCCAGTAATGCCTTTAACTACCTATCGTCAAAATTTTCGGCTGAACAGAAACACATTTTGCTACTCATCACAAAATCGTTGTCTTTGAAACCAACCTCTGCACATTGTTTACGACAAACCATGTTCTGCATTAGCAACTGATGACTTTCTGAAGCAGAACTTTTGAGATAAGAGTAAGAGTTCCCGAAAATATGGTTTTTTAGGTACGAAACCTAACATCATACTTGCCAACCATCACATTAATAATCGTAAAATTCTTAACGCCCCTTGAAAAAACGCCCCTTTTTACACACCACTTTATTTTTAGAATAATTCTTTCCAAATGTTGTTACGATTCAATAAGAATAAAACTATTCTAAAAAATGACTGGTGTGAAAAAAGGCTGGTACTAAAAATCTTACGATTCACAATGCATACTTGCCAACCTAACCCGGAAGATTGTTAGTTCCCGCCCCTTTTTATGCACCACTTAATTTTTGGAGTAGTTCTCTTCAAATATATTTACGATTAAATAAGAAAAAAAGTACTCTAAGAAAAGATTGGTGTGAAAAAAATAGGCGGAAAGGAGCGGGACTAACAATCTTCCGGGTTAGGTTGGCAAGTACGATATTGAGATGGTTGGTAGGTATGCCTGACATATTCAAGTGACTAAAAACATGTGTTCTTTTCAAGTCACTTGAAAGTCGCATAAAGGTTCGAAACACCTTCAGAAACACCTAAGTTTCAAAATGATTTGTTCCGTACTTTTCGAGATATTTTAAAAAACGTCTGAAATCGAAAGTGTCCGGTCATTTATGGAAAAATAGTGCACTTACATTAAAATAAATATTGCTTCTAAAATCATTAAATGGAAACAAGACCTCTTTATACAATTTTTATTTAAGCATATAGTGGTACAGTTTTGTGTTTGATATAGTGATATATATAAGCATATATTTATATTTGAAGAAGTTATAATACAAGGTTATAAAAATGAACTCGCTGCATGCAGTTTCATTAACATATATATATAGTAGGTTTTCTCTGATGTTTAAATTAACATGACTAAAATTTTAACATTTGTAGTTGCACATAATTACACTCGCCCCTATGCAATGACGCAAGTTAGTTTATTTGGTTTATAAAATGCAAACAAATAGCCAATTTAGGTGAGCTTTTTTTTATACAAATATTTACTGAAATTTACACTCTTTATCGGCCATAATATGCAATTTTTACTTCCACTCATTAAGTTACTTTGTACACAAGAAAGAAATTTTAATGAATAAGAATGGATTAATATATATATATATATATATATATATATATATATATATATATATATACAGGGACGTATCCAGAGGGGGGGGCCTGGGGGCTCGAGCCCCCCCCGAAATTGTCTGAGACAATTTTTTTTTATGTTCTACGGACCAGAAAAAAAAAATTGTAAAAAAATGAATTTTTTCTCCATAATATCTTTTTTTTGTTGTTGTTGTTAGTTTATTTGCTTGTGAAACCTTATTTATTAGCAACTTTCTGTCTTGTAAAGTCCAAATTACCGAAATGCATATTAACGCTTTGTAATAAACCCTAAAAAGAGATCTTTATGGTACTTATTGTAGTAATGTGTCTTCTTTCTTTTAAACACTTCTTTTGCCAGAAATAGCGTTTCAATTCCATGTAAGACAAAAGATTCGTCATTAACAAAGATCACAGTTGCATATGGAACTTTTAGTTTTGTTAGTTATACACGTAGTATACCTTCCATAGAGTATAAATTCTAACAGAAAAAAAAAAGTCAATATAAAGTCTACTTTACAGAAAGACATGTGATGAAAGATGGTACTATCTAATCCTACTTAAAGCAAAAATGCAAGTAATCACATCATAGAGTATAGCGTGCAGTATTCATATTTGTAGCGAGGCAGATTTTCAAACGAATGTCCAGATTCCCAAACCAGACTGAGTTTTGACTGGACAAGACTCTAGTGGGTACATGCAGTCCACAGGTTCTATCAAAGAAATTCTGTATCAATTTTCCTTGTTTTCCAAAAGGAAACCGAAGTGTTAAACCCACTTGCGGAAAAATCCACCATATGTGGCCATGCGTCATCAGCATCGTTCAAACAATTACACTATTACCGTCATCCGTCGCCATGCACCTATAACTAAATAACATTCGCATAAGGAATCAGAAGGATTACCACGACGAATCTCTCAGGGAGAAAAATCAATCACATGCGATTCTATAGTCCCAAGCATTACAACAAATTGGTCAACACAAAGTCAGAAAAGTATTTGTAGCTCCCTGCGCTCAAAAGAAGAAGTAAGGTATTGTACCGACATTGGTATGAACCACAGCTCGCACCATAGGCCAAGTGAAAGGAAAGAAGGAAAACTTAAACTTATATATATATACATAATGTTGGAGCTAGGCTCCATGAGTTCGACAAACCTCTGAAGAGGTCTAAGACTGTCCTAAAACGAAAGTGGGTGTGAGCTGCTATGCAAGTAGAATAATTGGCTCTGCTATCTACTGCCCTGACAGGCTTTAAAAAACCAACACGTTATGTAAACATCTTTGTTACGATCGTCACAAAGCAGACAATATCTGAGTCTGATTTGAATGCGATGATGGGCCATCGCTTCACTGTTCAATTTCCAAACGATAATCACTAATGACGTGCATCCACAGTTGAAGATACGCTGTTTCACATGAGACACCTGGTTGATACACACCCTGGTTACATATAGGAACGCTAGATAGTTCGATACGTACGCCATGCCAGAAGGTTTTCAGCAACTACAATGCGTATAAGCATGGTCCCGGGTCCGTAGAAGACACGTCTACCCACGCTAAACAGTAAGCCATATGAGAATACCTCAATGTGTTCACTAAACCTAGACATGTAATATATCTAGGTTTAGTGGACGCCAGCACACAGGTCCTCATGTTTCCGGTAATATGGTCTAAAGCAAGCATTATTATATAATTAGAAAACCATACATACATATATTATTTTCTTCTATACACATAACAAGAGAAAAAAGTATTGGATTTGGAAACTTTTAGACTTCCAGTTTTCAATGTATTTACATGTTTTTAGATGTATTGAACACCATTAGACTATTTTTGTAAACTTATATATAAATTTTTTATTGATTAGATTTTTGGGTACATCGCCCAGCAGGTAGCGTAGCTGCACTAGATTTCCCTTTTTATGGGAAAGATATATCTCTGCTGTATAAAAAAAGAAGCTATATCTCAAAAAAACAAAAAGTATTTGAAACATGGTTGTTTCGAACATAAATCATTCGCCATACCATTGAATTAGGAAGTCAGCCAGTTTTTGGTATGTTGAATATGAATGGACTTAACATTGCACTAAAGCTAGACAGACTGCATACCAACGGTCTAGAATTCATTTCTAGGGTAATCGTACCATCACAATTTAAAACCTCCACGGTGGAGATGTTTCCCCAACTTCAGTATACCTGAGCTATTACATTTACAAAACATGGAGGACACAACGGATTTTACGTGCACCAGATACCACTAATCTACATGACAGTCTTTGGATGGCTCCAGCATCCTTCAATTACGAGTTCGACTCCTTATTAACCGGACTACAGTGAGTCCAGTTTTTGGGGATTTTCTCCGTTTGCCCGCGGTTTATAACATCACGGATTAAAGAACTCTCTAGTAGAGACTTGTGCATTTTAAAGGACTAGTTCCATCAGTTTTAGGCCCAATGCACTTTTTAGAATTATTATTATTATTAAATCTTTTCTTGCTATTTCAGATTTTAGGAATATTAATTCCATTGTTTGCCGACATGCGGCGTTGTAACCGATCTTATTTATAGCGCATAACCATTTTACTATGCCTAGATACGAATTTTAAGGCAATAACTTATATTTGTTTTAAAGTTAAGTTGATTGGGGGGGGGGGACAAACTTTAATGCACATGTTCTTGGTGTACATATGTGTGGGTGCACAACCAACATCTGAGTGAAAGTTGGGCCCCCTCCGAAATTTTTTTCTGGATACGGCCTTGTATATATACATATATACATTATATATGTCTCTTAGAATATCTATTTTTTATTTTTTAATTGTTTATTTATTATACTCTTATGATACATATGAATGTATAAAACGTTATACATAAATGCAGAATTTAGTTGTCGTATTTTCAGTTACAAATTAAAGAACAGTTGTATAATAAGTATTTAAACACAAAAACTTCTTCATATACCATAAAATAAATGGATGTACTAACGTTTTTGAAAAACTGTGGTCTTTCTTCTTCAGGTGCAAAAAACACGTACCTTGGAGACAAAAACAAGCCTTGCTTTTGTCTCCAATGTAGTAGCACGTGTTTTTGCACCTGAAAAAGGGAGGCTACGTCTTTTCGAAAACAATAGTGCTTCCCTTTACTTTATGGTGTATTTTTCCTTGCTAAATTTTATCATTTTTTTTATTTTATTTATTCATACAATTTCTGTATATTACTTATTTATTATAGCGACTGTTTAACGATTCAATATTAGATATAAAGTATAGCATTTTGGAAATCATTTGACATTATTAAATGCCGATGAATAGCTAGATAAAATTTTCTTTATTTTCAACTGGTGCATTTAATAATTTTCGCTTACAGTTTTGATAAGTACAAATATCTGTACGAATTATTTATTTTATTTATAATGCTATCCGTTTTAAAACAGTCGCTTGCTTTCCAAATAATTTCATTTTTTAAAATGATGATACAAAAATAATGTAAGCGTAATAAATAATACTTCTATATAGAATTAGACATCCAAATATCTTATTGTCTAATACTCTCCCCACAAATTAGCTCCAAAACAGGAGACAACTCTAAACTTTTAAAATTTAGTCTATCGATATATTATAATTTTATGAAAATACAGAAAATGACATACTTTCAGTTAGTATCTTGCAAAACTGCAAACAGCGAGTTTGATTACAATATTTCAGTGCAAATATAACACATTTATGTATAATGACTTTCGATAATAAAATATATAGCCATTTATGTACATACGTATTGTTAGAGATGCCTTTCGTATGTAATAATGTCATAAAATATTGGTGCAAAACTAGTTTAAACACTACAATGTACGCTATTTTATGAAAATGTCAGTTGATTCATTGTTATAAATTGTATCAATTGCTGATACACCTATTTATCCTTTCGTTATGTGTAAATATATTTATTAAAATTGCTTTACATTTAAATTCATTCACAGTTGTATGATGATAATGAAAACAAATTTCCAGAGAGTTCGAAAATGATATTTTGTTATTTGAAAAAAAAAGAATCATAAATGAATAACATTTCAAAATTTGATATATTTGATGTTTATCTTATATTTTACACGTGAAATGTAAGTTTATTATGTCTATACATTTTCAGTAGCAGTATGTTTTAGTAAAAAAGGTATAAAATATGAAAAGTATGTATTACTCCAAAAGAATATTAAAATGTATGTGTAAGAATAGGTGGAAAATAATGAGAAGTAAAAAAAATTGAATACTAATTTCTTTACTTAGTTTCAATCTTGAAGATTTTCTTTCGTATTTTTAACAACTCCATGAATGATGAATACTCATTTAAAATAATTTATCTACTTTTTAAAAATATTTTTTTCTGCCAAAAAATAATCCTTTTACATTTTGAATATTTTAGTACTATGTCCTATTTTTAATAATTTAAAGAGACGAAAAAGGAAGACATTACATCATCAATAATTACATCATTAACGAAATCTTTGATATTGCCCTCTGTTTTTTATCTTTCATCCTTTAAGGGGGGAAAAAAGTCACCGTTAATGTTATTTTTTCTACAATTTGTAGAGATTTTAATGGTCCCTTAATTGAATATCACTTCTCTTTTTAGTAAATTTCAGTAATGTTTTACAGGGCTTTTCTTCGATTGAATAATACGAAGTTTTCTAAATTAATAATAATGATAATAATAATAATCGGTAATCGATTAATGGACCATTAAAATCCCTGTGTATGGTATATAATTTTATGCATATATTTTTCGTTATCCATTGCTGCTATTTAATAAATATTTTCATCATATTTTATGTCCTTCATTCATTGGAACATTTAGACGTTACAACCCCTCTACCAAAACCTTCATTTATTTTTAGTAATAATTTATAAGATTTTTTCTCTCTCTCTGTGTGTATAATTTTAATAGTTTTCTTCTGTAATCTTCATACTTTTGTACCCTTTTTTTTTTTTCATTTGAATTTATACTTTTTTCCCCTTACGAAAAAAAAAAAAAATGTATTATGTACAAAAATAATAATTTGCAAATACCATAAGTAAAATTAATGTAAACAAATATTTAAGAATAATTTTTCTACAGACCTAAAACTAATAGTATCAGGAATCTGGCTTGTTCGTGATACTGGAAAAAAAAGTATTTTTTAAAACATTGATGTTTTATCTTAAGGCATAACAAAGAAGTGTTTATCAAATGTTTTCCAATGAAAAAGACTTTGTATTCCAATGTTTTACAGCATTTAAGTTATATTTGATAGTATTAACAATGTAAATAAAACATATTTTACTTTTGGAAAATAATTTGAAAACTGTTTTTAACAGACGCAGAGTCCAGGTGAAAACATCTCCTGTCTACAGATTACTATACACGTACGATATTTCCATAGGCTGAACGGTAACTAAAATGGGACTGCGGGGACCCTATGACCAACGGCGGACAGTTTTCTTGTACAATCTCTGCAGAAAGAGATAGATTGGATATTACTTTTGCGCCTGCAGAATCAAAGATGAATTCTTTTAAAAATTCGAGTGTTTATCAAGTGTTTTTTAATGAAAAAGACTTTTGTATTCCAATTTTTTACAGAATTTAAGAATAGTTATATTTGATAGTACTAACAATGTAAATAAAACATATTTTACTTTTGGAAAATAATGTCACTATTGAATAAAAGCATTATATTTGAAAACTGTTTTTAACAGATGCAGAGTCCAGGTGAAAACATCTCCTGTCTACAGATTACTATACACATACGATATTTCCATAGGCTGAACGGTAACTAAAATGGGACTGCGGGGACCCTATGACCAACGGCGGACAGTTCTCTTGTACAATCTCTGCAGAAAGAGAGATTGTATATTACTTTTGTGCCTGCAGAAACAAAGATGAATTCGTTTGAAAATTCGATATTGCAAGAGTTCATTTCTTAATAATGTGCTTTACGCGAACCACTTTTTCAAACTTTTATTTGCTTTACTGAGTTTTTGGAATTCTAATAGCAACAGCCAAATGTGAAATTTGATATTATTATTATTACTTAATTACTATATTAACAAAATATTATTTGAAATTCTAGTAAAATATATAGTAACCGTAACCAAATTGGAAATAATGCGTAACGTTTAACGAAATATTTTTTTAAATACAATATTAGAATTAGCTTTAAATAGATATGTCTTTTTAAGGTTGTTGTAAATTTAAAGGAAACAGAAGGGGAAAAAATGTATTAATAAAAATATTTGAATGATATTATCGCTCATTAATGAAGAAACTTTTGTATGTGAAAAGTTTCACTTTTAAAAACATTTTCTTAGGTTATTCTGTCAGCGTTAATTCTGTTTAGTACATATTGAACGGCTTTTGCTTTTAAATGCTTTTAAATGTTATTGTAAATTTAAATGATAAAAAAGAATTTATTACTAAAATTTTTTCTATGATACTATCGTTAATTAGAAAAAACTTTTATAAATAAAAATTTTTACTTTTACTTTTACTCTTTTTTTAGGGTATTTTGTAAACATTATCAATTCTATTGCTTTAATATTAAATGACACTTTTGAATTTAATGATATTCAAGTTATAAACAAAAATAAGGTATTAAATTTTAAATTGGTTTTCATATCTCTATTTGGTTTTCGCTGTCTAATTCTTGTTGACAATCTTAATAAACATTAAAATTATTTTTAAATGAAATAACTGAAGCAACTTCTCTTTTGGATTATATGATGCAGCTGTAAATTATTTGGAAGTTTACCTGCTATTTTACAATACGGTTTAAGGTTATTTAAAACTTGAAATTTTAAAACATTAGTTCAAAGAGTGATTGAATTAATAAATATATTTTTTTGTCTATTAATAAAATATTTTTATAATAAAATAAGTCTCAATAAAAAAAGGAATCTTTCATAAAATTAAGTAAATAGAAAAATAGAACATGTCTATATAAAAATATGCATCGCAGTTCTAAAATATAAATATAAAAGATTTAGATGCATAAAGAAACAAATTGGTCTTTTTATTTTATTATATGAATATTTTATACTGATCTTGATGGTTTAAAATTAATGAAAGTAAATAAATTAAAAAAAAAAAAAAAACCCAGACACATTTGATTTAATTATTTTTAATTTAAATTTGATTTTTTAAAATCATTTAAAATAAAGCTATAATACATATGATTAAGTGGATTCTGAACCACTATGAACATCCTAAACTGGGAATTTAAACCCAGCATCTGGGAAGTAAAACTCGAACAGATATTCTAGGAAAAAATATTTTATTTATATATTTATTGTAATATATAATTTTCCATGTGTTATTTCATAGATTAATTCAATATATTCACATATTAATAATTATACTTTTCATATTTTTGCTTCTACTGTCTAAGCAAAAAAAAAAAAAAAATTATATATATATATATATAAACATATATAAATTTTATTTTTTTATTTATTTTTTAACCTAAAATATTTGACATGCATAATTCAAACATTAAACATCATTTTACTAAAAAATATTTTTGCAAAAAGGTTAAAAATTAAGGTAGCTTAAAGCTCTCTTAAATCAACAAATTATGAAATCGATATATTTTCTGGTTGTATTGAGGATGGAATTAACTAAAGCTCCCACAGTAATGCATACTTTATAATTTCTAAATTGTTTCCATTACCTTCGAAAATACTAAAATGGTTAATTATAAATATGGACCGTTCCTTGAAACGTTTAACCGATACAAAATTAAAAAGAAAATTATTATAGCTTCCTATATTCACTGTTAAAAACGATGCAGTAAAATTACGGGCAAAGCCCGGCAGCAGAGATTCCAGACAAAGCCCGTAAAAAAACATTTAGACAATGAATGATGTATCGCCAGTAATTTTACGTTGGGATGAAACATACAACCAACCTGTAAAAAAAGTAGTATTAACCGAAAAATAAAAAGTTAAAGTTTGAGTTTTAACATTGAATACTTTTAACATTGAATATTGTTAACGTTCAAATTATGCATAAAAATTATTTTCTTTTAAGACTATTTTAAAATCTAAATTTGCTATTTTTGACAAAATTAAGAAGTCAGTCAATTCTCATATTGGAAAAACGAAAGCTTTTTTTTTTTTTTTTTTTTTTTTTTTCTATAAATACTATGATACTGATTTTTGAGAAAAAAATCTAATATATTTTCGAAATCACTTTTATTCGTAAACACTAGAACTAAAGAGATATTCTTATTTCAAGGTTTTTCTTATTAGAGGAAAATAATGGGTGAGAATTTCTCACCCTTCTTCAAAAACAAAATGAAACTTTTGAAAACTATGTGAGATCTCTGAAATTTAATCGAGACCCCAAATAAACTTTGAATAATAATAATAATAATAAATCTTTTACATGGACACAGAGAATTTGCATCTCCAATTAATACGATTTTTTCATGGTTTTCGATCTTTATGATTTCTGTAGTGGGTGCAAAACAGAAATAACTAGAGCCAAATTCTTACTCCTTTTGCAATAGTCATTAGAATTATTAAGATGTACGCAATTACATTTTTTATTTCAAATTGAAATAATTCTTATTTCATTACATTAAAAAACTGTGCAGTGAAAATAACATTACAGTTTTGCCTTTTTTAACATCGTCCTTTTTTACGGGCGGTCAGAAGGTTAAATAACATGTAGTTCATTATTATTATTATTATTTCCAATTTTAGGATTAGGCACAAATCCGTCGGTTGGTTGGACAGTTTTCACAGTCTTTACTCATGAATTACTTATTTCTTGAATATTTTCGATTTACAATTTTTCCAATTTCTTTCTTAAGATATTTTTTTTTCACTGAGTAATAGACTGTATTTTCTATTTTATTCCCTTTTAAGCGTTTCCATGCAGCTTGGCTTACACATGAATATCATTGATGTATGTAAGCATTTGTAAAAATCTAGAAATGTTTCTTTTCGTCACTTATTTCTTTTCATCATTTATACATATAAAAAAAAAAAAAATCTGATTGGAATTTTAAAGAACTTATGTAACTAAACAATTTTACAAAGATTTCGTTAATTACAAATTTTACTACTAGTAGAATTTTTGTATGGGTTAATTTATTATACAGTTATAGAATAAATAAATAATAATATGCTATTAGTTCTGAAATTAAAACTTAATATTAATTTAATCCTTTTTTTAAAAAAAAAAACTGGTGTCAAGAAAAAAGGCACTGCAGTGCTTTTGTTCTTATTCTCCTTTTTGCATAGATTTTAACAATCTTTAATTATAGAAAATACTATTAAGTTCACATTTTCCGTTGCCTTAGGCACTTTTTTCAATCATTTGGTCCATCTCAAAATTATTATCATTTAAAAATTTCAAAACATATCAAATACACAGAAAAATATTTATACATAATATATTCATTATTTTACACTGTGATTAGGAACAAGAATCATTATTTTGATTGAAAATATTTAGATATTTAAACAAACATATTGAAATGGTAGTAGAATTTGCGAATTACATAATTTTTTCAAAAGTCCTAAATCGTGAAAATTACATGAAAAAGGAAAAAGTAATTCTATCCATTTTGCATTTTGTTTTTAATATCTAGAAAATTAACCCTTTGGCGTCTATAGGTTTTGGATTGAAACCAAGCACTTATAAATATTTAATATTTTATTATGGGAAATTTTTATCTTTTTTCCCCAATGTTTTATTTGATTTTTAAACTTTTGTTTCTTTTCTGTTTTAAAGATAACTCGAAATATTACAACTTATTTTTGTTACTTACATATTATCCCGTCTACTATTATATGTATGGTAACAGATATGTGCTACTATTAGTATAAAGGAGGGTTCTCAGCAGTTAAGTCACTATTTTAAATACCAATTTCAATATAAAACAAATTTTGTATTAATTTTTCGAAAATACGAACACTCAACAATGACTGTTAAAAATTTCATTTCAAAGTTGAAACAAATGTTGGTACTACGTAGCTTCAATTTACTAGGTTGAACCAAAACTTGGTAATGCCGTAGCTGCAACCATGCAAAGGTGAAACCTTCTGCTCCGATTTGGTGCTTCTTGTTGAAAAAAAGCACAAAATTATGGTAAAGGATTTCTCCACCTTATGGATGTAGCTATTGTAGTACCAAGTCTTGGTTGAACGAAGCACCAAATAATGGTAAAATGTTTCACCATCGTGTGGTTGCAGCTACAGTGAACCATGTTTGGACAAAATTTTTAACCGTGCACTGCTATTGATTAATGAAGACTACTATATATATATATGAAAGGGATAAAAATAAATAGTTTTAAATTATTAAAAAAACCCATTTAAAAGTGTGAAAATCGCTAATCGAAATTATAATCGCGAATAATTTGTAATTGCCCCTTTAAAGATTGTTTCCTAGGAAAGACTTTATAACTCAGAAATCAGAAAAGGAACGAAATTATAAGACGAAATTCGCTGACGCTAGTGCAACTTGCAACTGTCGCTACATTGAGCTGCATATTAATTAATCCCAGAAATTCCTTTTAAGAGCCCAGACGATCTAATGAACCAATCAGCAGCTCCGAAAATTAGGTATAAAAGCCCAAACAATACACAAACGGAGACTACTTGCCACGATTTTGACTTGTTAAACAATTCCACGCTGCAATCTTCTTCTGAAATTACGTAAGTCCTATAGGCCACCCCAACAGATTCGGCGGCCCTGGGCGCCGATTGAACCGCCCGTGGATCAGCAGAGTGTCGGATTATGACTCCATTCGCCTAACCCTGTCCAGACTTAGAACTACTGTAGCAATAAAGATGTTTCCTGAAAGCAAGCCTAGTCGTCAATGTGTGCTGCGCCTGTCATCTCTCTTTCATCCAGTAATTAATACGTCACACATATATATATAGATATAGATATATAAAGAGTGCTATTTTAAATAGTGACAGTGTATAAAGGTATTGCACAACGTACTAAAGCGACCTCATAAGAAATGCTATAAAATAAAAAAACTGAATATGATATATTTTTTGTCATAAATTACTAAAAAATACAATAATAAAAAATAATGGTCGACGGGATAATATGTAAAAAACTTATGTTTTTGAGAAAGCTATATACAGAAGTCACGGTAAATTTCTTATTAGGGGCAAATTTATCTTGCTGCTTTATTGATACACTCGAGAATAGTTTTTCTAATCTGATGAAGAATCATACTATAATTTTTATTTAAAATAACTGTTGCAATTTTTCAAGTCTATAGTGTTCACAAAGTTATTTATTAATTAAATTAATTATTATTTAAATTTAATCCGGTTCACTGTTAAAAAAAAAATGCAACTTTACTGCCAGAAATTATCTAATTACAGAAAAATACGTTTTGTCAACGTAATTTTTCCGTAATTTACGACTTTTTTCTCAAATTACAGAAAATTTCTGGCAGCAAAGTTGCATTTTTTTAACAGTGTATATCATCTAAATACCTAACAGCAATTTTTCAAAATTAGATTAGCATTTTTCAAAAGAAAATTTCTAGTGAATGTTAAAGAGTCAATGAGAAACATAATATTAAAAACGATAATGGAATAATACAACATCAAAAATATTTTACAACCATATAAATCAGATACTTTTAAAAATTACAAAATATAAACTTTGCATTTACAACATTAAAAATAACAACACAGTAATAATAATAGTTAAATACTAATAAATGGTCCTTACTCCATTCTGAAGAGAAACATAAAAAATATTATATATTTGAAACTTTTCATAAAACTAAATATTTATTTTGATTTCATATTATTTACATTTATAAATTTATAGTATAACTTTTAATACAAGATATGCATTTTACTGTTTCACTGAATTGAATACCAATTTATGCAGCAGCACCAAGTCAGTTCATTTTGCGGAAAACCTGCTATTCTATGAACAGAAAGTGAAAAACCTCTAAATCACGTGATTTAAATAATAGGCACGACCAGGTGTCAAATTATAGGCACCAAAAGATTTAACTATAAAATGTAACGTTATATGTGCTAAGTGTATCTAAGAATAAAGGGTCTAAAATCTTGAAGGCATACGTTATTATTAGTACAGGTGTAAAGCCTATGTTAAATATATTCCTCTAATCTAAATCTATTTAGCGATAAAATTCAAAATTGCTTGTGAAAAATATCAAAAAGTGTTGAAGCTAATTCTTCTAAAAATATCTCTTGCTGTATTATGTGAACTGTAAGATATTAGTGTAGAATAAATCTCTGCAATTAATTTCAGGATTACCAGTTTTTATTTTGATAAAATGCAAAGAGTTTTATATGGTTTTTCTTATAGTAAATAATTAAGTAATAATTACACAGGTCTACAAAAATAATGTTAGCGAAATCTGATTTGATAATTTTAGCTGATACATATGCTTTTATTGGTGAGCTGAAGCCGAAAATGAAGCCAGTTTTTCTCTATTACGTATAGATTTTTTGTCAATACAGGATGCCTATCGACACACTGTCTTCATTTTTGGTAGCTTCTAATATATAATTCTTTTTCCTTCAAGGTAATATGTTTCTTTGGTGCATTTTTGGATGCTGATTAAGAAAAAACTATTAAAAAGTTTCCATCGCGTACAATTTTGACGAAAAATGGTATTGTATGAGCCTAAAGCTCCCCTTTTGCAACTACCATCTAAGTTACTTCCTGTAAAATCTGGGTGATGTGTGTGAAGAACAAGGAGAGTTATTTCACCAAGACACCAAAGAAATGTAGAGAAGATATCAAGGACAATGGAGTGTTAACATGTTAGCAGATTATTGTTTGATTCTACATAGAGAACCCCCCCCCCCCCATTCTTCCAACTACAAGGTCTTCAAGCATTGCACAAGCTAAAATGCTCAAAAAGGAGCTTCGGTGTAAAGAAACACATTTAAATGATAACGTGTAAATAATAGCCGATTTCAATGTATTTTATACATAAATTGGTTCAAATTTGTTATAGTCTCTAGGTGAATTCTACCGATCTTTATTTTTACTTTATGAGAATTCCTTACGTGATATTAAAAAAAAAAAGACAATAATTTCTGAATTCAGCACATCAAAACACATTAGAAACACCCAACGCAGTGTAAAAAAAAAAAAAAAAAAAAATGAAAAGTACGATTTCACAGGCCTGCATTGTATTTATGGAAGAGTAAGGAAAAATTTGTGTCCGTAGACACCCTGTATTGACAAATATCTATACGTGATAGAAAAAGTCAATTTCAATTTCTCGCCAAAAGAACATAAAAAGTCAGCCAAAATTATCAAATCAAAAGTTTAGATGTAGACCTGTGTCATTGGAATGTACTCATTAATTGTTTTATTTTTTATCTGTGATAATGCATTTTTATCTCTCTTATGCATATATTAATATATTTATATTTAGCTTGTGTCAAACAAGCAAGACATGCTACAGATTTCAATACTATTCATTATAGACTTGGATATTAAAAATAAATTTAATAACAATAATGTTTATATACTTGTTGCATATTAATCAAAATATTAATATACAAGGATATCCATTATTAAATAATTATGAAGTTATGAAAAATATTATATCGAAGGAATTCAAGCAATACAAAATAAATGTTATTATATTTTAAGATAGTTGAATATTGAATTTACTGTAAAATATCAAATTTGCATAAGCAAAAGTGTAAATATATATAATCTACAGGAAATTCAGATTTTCGGAAGACATGAAAATCCTGATTAAAGGCAGAGAATTCAAGTGCATTAACTCTCTCAGCTTAGTTGTAATAAAATTAATCCTGTTAATTCTTCATAATAATTAGGATGGCTTAAATTGAGTAGTCTGTTTAGAATTAATCAGATTTACATGCAGAACACGGAGAAAGTATGGAAAATATCTTGCTAGTATTGCCTTTATAAATATAATAATAATAAAAGGATACACCCATTTATATATATAGTTATAATAGTTATGGTAATTGATTACTGCATATTGTATATATTTAAATGCAATGCGCTCTTTGTACAACAGTTCGATTTATTGCATAGTAGTTTTTATTATACAGAAATTTCGTTTAAAATTTATTTCAAAAAATATTAAATTATTGAAAAGAAAATTTTAGTAGATAGGGAAAATTTTAAAATTTAATTATTCTATATTTTCCTGTTATCATCATCTGTTATCACTCACAAACATAAAAAAATTACCACTTTTTAATGAGATATATAAAATTAGATGATCGCATATATTTTACCTTTATTGCTGACAATAAAGAAAATTCTTTTATTCACTATTTATTTATCATAATTTATCATTTCTAATCATTTCTTGGGATTTCTTTATATAAATTGTGATACTAAAAAGTGTATTTTAAATCAGTTATTTACGATTTTATATTAAAAATAAAACTTGGTGGTGGAAAATAGTCATTGTTTGTAATCGAAAACATATGCTGAGAGGGTTAATTAAAAATCCAAAATTGTTACAAGCGTGGTAGTTTGCATAGAAATTTCTCAGAACTACATGTTAAAAGAGTTTTAACCTTAGGACTACTTGTGTAAAAATTTTGTTCATGGTCCCTTCTTTGTCAAATTCTGAGTGTTGAAATCGAGGACAGAGTTCCTTCCTTTTATAACATTCATTGTTACATTTAAAAACACTACATGTTCTACAAAGGTGATAGAAATTATACTCATGTAAAATTTTTACTCTTAACATTGAAAAGAAATATGCATAAAGTTAAAATTACATAGAAGTAGTAAAAAATTGTTATGTAGTAGAAATTAGATAAATTAACAAAATTTTGGTGTATTAAAAATAATGCAAAACATAGTTAAATTTTTCTTCTTTTGAATAGGTATTATACACATTTTAAAATAATATTTACATAGTTTGTCAAATGTAAAAATGGCTTTTATGCAAGGAAATATTGTTGAGAATAATTCTTTTTGATATATATATATTATTTTAGAAACGTGTAATTAAGAATTAAGAATTAAGAGTTTGTAGTAATAATAATAATAAACCATAATAATTAGCACAGATATTTAGTATATACAAATAAAAGTCTTGTGTGAAAAATAACATTTTGATTTTCTGTTTCACAGATATATCAAGCCATGTTTACATCAAACTAACAGTATGTATTACAATATTGTAATAAAGTAGGAAAATATTTTTATAATATTTTTGTATCCATATATATTTGTAACATACAAAAGATATTTTTAATTTAAATATCTGAAAACATCAAATGTTTCTGGTAATTTAGCATTAGAAAATTCTAATTTATTTTAAAACTTAAGGATTATTTACATATTTATTTATCTATTGTTGAACATATTTAATATATTAAAAAAGAAAAATAATACATTTTTGTCTGTTTTACATTTGAAATGATTGCGATAAATAACCTTTGATATTGTTTATCTGTTTGGGTCAATGAAATTCTAGACTAAAAAGCTTTTTTTAATTTTTCCCTTAAGTTTCACAATTTTAAGTCATGAAAATTATATTTGGTTATTTTTTAGATCCGAATTAAAAATATTGTAAAAGCAATATTGATTTAAAAAAAAAATGTTAGAGATGCATATTTATTTTCTATTTGATAGATTTTTTGACTAGTTTTTCTTTTCCTTTTAAGTATTTGATAATTTAATAGCTACTGTTTAAGAAATTAAAGAATTATTCCTATAAAACTTTTTTTCTATAATATGGTAAAGTTTTTTATTATATTCAAAAGTACAATTTATGTTTATTATTGAACTTCTGTCCTGTCTCAGTTATAAAAACTGAAAATATTTTATCACAATTGTATCGTGATACATAACAGTTCTAATGGTATACTTTTTGAAATATATTTTTTAGTAAAACTAGTTAATATCAACATTGACAAAATAGGGTAAGTGCACCAGTGATTGACACTTTTAGAGCAATCGCTGATGTTTTTAATGTTCTACATTCAGAGCCACATACATGTTAAAATATATACATTTGATAACAATTTTTTTTTATGAATTTTTATTTGACACTTAATGTTCCAGTAATTGACACTGCCAGTTTTTCATTTTATCAGTTCTAGTGTTTGATACTGCTAGTTGTTCATTTTACCAGTTATTAGCACACTATGCTCCAGTGTTTGACATAAAATGTTAAAATTCTTATATGTAAAATATGTGATTTTATTATTTTTCTTATTTATTAATTATTTCGGGATAGATGTTAATTAACTGGAGCATGCCAATCACTGGAGCACCTATCCTACTATTTTACGATAAGAAAAAATTTTAGTCAGCTTAAACCATTAAACTACGCTTTTTTTTTTCTTTAGTATATTTTAAGTAAAATTGAGATATATGTTTTCTTGCAATAGTTATTACTGTCCATGTTTCTTTCTTTCTTTTTTTTTTCTTTTTGCTTAATATTAGGCTGACAATGAGGACAATGAATTTATAGTAAATTATGCTGTTTTATAAATTATAATCGCATAACTTGTTCATATGTATCTAAGCGGTGATATCTAAACTTTTGGAGTTATAAATAAATTCAGATTACATTTAAAAAATAACGCCCTTAATTGTCTGCGACGTGCATGCAATTAACACTTTAATATCAAAGGTTATTCATCTTATACAATATATATATATTTTATATAACGTAAAAATATACAATGATCATGAAAATGGAAATATAAAAGGGTTTAATCCCTTACGTTTGATAAATTAAATGGTCTTTGCCATTTAATTTTACGAAACTTATACACGAATGGCATCAATGTAAAATATATAGTCAAAGAAAAGTATTTTCAGTTCCAATATGTGTGAAAAAATGAAAAAGAAGTTCTTCCAGTAATGCTTTTAATCGCAATTCACTTTGTCACGAGGAAATAAAATTAATATGCTTCCCAAATTTCATCATAATGTGTTGTTCATTTCAACAGGCTCTTCAAAAGTTGATAAAGAACGGATCATTGTAACCTTCATCCTCCGGACGTTCTGGGGCGTACCTGGATTTGTACCCCAGCTTCATAATGATGTAGAAACTAATAAATAAAGGTGGAAGCATTCCAAGAATAAAGCCTGTCACGTTGAAGGGTCTGCGTTCATCTTCTTCGTTGAGCGCACGTTCAACAAAGGCTGAAAATAAAAAGTTTTCGTCGTGTCAGTAACTGTATTTTGAAATAAAACGTAATTTCTTCTAATTAATAAACGAAAAAAAAAAAAATAAAGAAAAAAAATAAAGAAAGAAAGGTTGGTTGGTTGGGTTGGTTGGGTTTTTTTTACGTCGCACTAGTGCTGCGCAGATGGGCAATTGGCGACAGTCTGGGACTCACCCCTACAGGTGGTCCGGAGACATGCCATCGCAATTTTGATCCTGCTAGATGTATAATTTTAGATGGGAACATGGAGGACATTGCTGCCACGACAGATTTTACGTGCACCAGCCACCATTAGTGTACACGACAGTCTTTGGCCGGCTCGAGTACCGAACCCGCAATCTTCCAATTACGAGAAAGAAAGAAAGAAAAAAAGAAATTAAAAATATTTCGGCAATGGCATGTTCTTGCGAAGTGCAAGTTATTTTATATTTATAATATAATTACAAATAAGCAAAAAACTTTAAAATGAAACTGTTTTTTAAAATATGCATATAATTGTATTAAAATATGCATTTGAAAAATAAGAACAAGTATTGTTTTTCCCCCAAGTAATTTGGACTTGAAAATGAACATGTACTTTTTTCAGTTTTTCAATTCTGATATATCAGTATAGCACGTAAGCATCTGTAAATGGTCATTCTCACTTTTTAAACGATAGTTCTTGTAAAGGTTTACGACCTATAACATATGTCGCGAGTTTAACGAGGTTGAAAGGAAAATGTTCAGTGAAAAACCATTCAACAATCTTTACGCTGTTGCCTTTTCTAAGCTTGTATAAAAATTCCTTAAAAACTACCTTTATGTTCTTACCTTTAGAAAGCCTGCACATGAAAACATTATACTTATTTATCTTCCAAAAAGCTTTCACCTATTTAGTTTGCTGAAACTCTTGTCTGATTACCTTGTGAAAAGCTTCTTCCAAAACCGTATAAATTACCTTTGTTTTTGTCATGTTGCATATTTTTAGGAACAATGTTATAGCCTTGTATACTTGTTGCTGATAATTTTTCCATAACCTTGTAACCCTTTCATTTGGGGTTGTAGGATTTAAAAAAACTTTAAATAGCTATCTGGGTAATAAGTTCTAGATACGTAGGGACATTTTTTTAACTAATTTTATTTCAGTAACTTTGTCATAAATATATACATTTAAATATATACTTTGTCATATTTAAATTTATTATAATGAATAAGGTGTTTAAATTTATACTTAATAAAATATTATCATTCGGCGAGTTATTAAGATCAAAATAAAATATAATTAACAAAAAAATTGAAAACATTCTGTCCATTATTTTAAACAATACATAATAATTAAAAATATTTTTTATTTATTTTAATTAGTAAAATTTTCATATCAAATATATTTGATAACGAAATTATACTTTTTGATCTAAAACACAACTCAAAATTAAAATTAAACCCATTCTTAGTTATTATCAATACATTAATTTCTTAAAGCTAAAAATATAATTCATAAATATTCGGGAGTATAAATTGCACTTTTAATTTAATTATAACATCGTAATTAACTTTACAATATCTACCTAAAGTAACTCATAACGAAACTCTTTTTTATTAGGATGCAGCATAACGAGGACTGATAGTCGAGTTGTTTGCCCTCCATATTCGATTACAAACGATTAGGGTTCTGTCCTCGGTTTGGAAAAGTGGATAATTAATAAAAATTCGAAAGTTCAACATTTCGTCACAATATGGATATGGATGTACTGAAGATAAAAATCCTCTACATTTAAAATTTTTGACAGCCACTCTTGAGCAATCCTTAAAGATAACTTTTACGTTCTTAACTTTTAGAAGCCTGTTTATAAAATCCTTAAAAACTACCTTTACGTTTTTACATTTAGAAAGCCTGTACATAAAAACTTCAAAGAATACCTCAGAATTTATCAATTAGTAACCATGTTTTACGTCTTGTCACAAGCTTTTAAGGCTCGTTACTAAAAGGTTTTGAAAAACCTTTTAGACTTTATATTCATAGGGCAAAAAGAGGTTTCCAAACCTTAAATTGCTATTTGAGTACATTCTTAAAAATTGCAAAATTTTTATTTTAAGTTTAAGAAATTAAGAATTTATAGATAAAAATTGCGATTATAATGTATGTTGATATTCCCCCCCCCCCCCCCCCAATAATTTTAAAGTAAAAATACTTCCATAAAAATTAAGGAATTATTTACCGCGCATGGTGGGTGACAGAATGATTTAAAAATTTAATCAGTTTGTATCTATGTCGTCTTATGGACAATATAATATGAGAACTTAGCAATGAATAACTTTGTTGACTTTTGACTTACAAGAAAACATTCAAAAGGTGTCGTCTTCAAAAAATATTGAAATATATATATATATATGTGATTCTACTCTTCATAAAACACCAGAAAGTGAAAAAATTATCAGCTGAAATAAATTACAGCGACCACAAAAAATTATCAAAATTAAGCATATATGGCAATTTAGCGCTGTTAGGCAATACGTTTGCTAGTACCGAGATTGCCGAGTACGAACAGAACCGTGTTCTGCTTCTCCGCCAAGTACTCATAATCATTCGCCTAACAGTGTGAAATCGCCAAATATGCTTAATTTTGATAATTTTTTGTGGTCGCTGTATTTCATTTCAGCCGATAATTTTTTCACTTTCTGGCATTTTATGAAGTGTAGAATCACATATATTTTTTTCAATATTTTTTGAAGATGACACCTTTTGACTGTTTCCTTGTTAGTAGTGTTAAACCGCTCATCTATCTTTCGGTTGTCTTTTAGTTTGATTCCAATTATTCCCTAATGTAAGTATGAAAATTCATCATTTCCATCGGGAACAACAGATGGCAGCACTTGCTCATGGCATCTGACATGACATCTGCATTATTTCCGTTTACAGTGGCGTCTTAAAAGTAAGGACATATCGTATCGGATAACTTTCAGAAGAGGAGTCTCTAAACCATAAGTACCTGTTGTAAAATTTTTGAGAATAGAGTGTATTTCAAAAATAAGAACACAAATTTTCACCAATTTCAATTTCAGAACACGAGTTTCGAGGGAGGCATACTATTGTAACAATCGCAGCTATCGTAGATCACAAGTTGAATCGTACACTCCGCAGCAAAAGTATCCGAGCACTAGCAATAATCCCCGTCTTAAAAAAGTACACTTAATACTGTTTTGTTAAATAAATCCTTGTTGAGTCATGTTTTCAGTCTGTGTAAGAACATGATTCGACAAGGATTTATTTAACAAACCAGTATTAAGTGTACTTTTTTAGACAGGGATTATTGCTAGTGCTCGGATACATTTGCTACGGAGTGTACGATCCGACTTGTGATCTAGGATAGCTGCGGTTGTTTCAATAGTATGCATCTCGAAGTCATTTTAATTCGTAAGTACCTGGTGTACAGTCGGCTGCAAAATTATTCGAGCACTAGCCAATAATTCCTATGTTTAAAAAGTACACTTAAGACTGTTTTGCTAAGTAAATCCTTGTCGAATCATGTTCTTAGACTGATTAAGAACATGACTCGACAAGGATTTGTTTAACAAAGCTGTATTAAGTGTACTTTTTTTTGGCAAGGATTATTGCTAGTGCTCGAATAATTTTGCAGCCGACTGTACTTGGAAATAAGAGTTTGTGTTTTAATAATAAGAACCCAGACTTAATACCAGGATTTGGTATTTTAAAGAGTTATAAAAATCATGTGATCTCATTAATTAAAGTATACGCAAGAAATGCTATTACGAAATGCGCAGAAATGAAATCTTACATGCTAGCAAAAATGTTGCGATGGTTTTTCCAAGCTCGTTTTCGGCTACGCACGTGAAGTTATCTAGCACCACATCGTCTGAGCTGTTAGAAGAAGAATTCCTCATTTTAAATAATATGAAAGAAGTCGTTCTACAGTCTGTATTATTATCAGAAGCAATTTCATATAGGGACGGTGCAGGATTAAGGAGGACACCATCCCCGTACCACGTGATTGTGGGCCTCGGGCTGGCTTCGGACTGGCACTCGAGTATCTCTTCTTGTTCTGTCCAGTTGGAAACGGAGCTGTTTGGCACTATAATTATAGGAGCAACTGAAACAGAGAAAGGTGAAAATATGTAATTTATAAGTTGTAAATCTGGACGAAAACATTAACAGAATATTTAAAAAAGAAAAATTAAAGTATATAGTTTTACAATATACATGTATATACATATCCCAAACTGGCGGTATCCCTTCCGTGGAGGATCAAAATTTTGATGGCATGTCTCCGGACCATCTTTAGGGGTGTGTCCCAGACCGTCGCCAATTGCCCATCTGCGCAGCACTAGTGCGACGTAAAACCCAACCAACCAACCAACCCAAACTGGCGGAGCAATAGCTTCTGACGTATTGTTATTGTTATTATTATTATTATTTATTTTATTTTATTTATTTATTTATTTTTTTTTTTTTTTGGGGGGGGGGGGGAGAATATATTATTTATGAATGTCGATCATCAGAAAAATTATTGATAAATAAGTTTTTTTTAATTATGATATTGATAAATATTCACATTTTTGTTCACTGCGCATGAGGGACATTTTCTCTAAATGACGAGTTTTCTGCGGCTTGATTAACCGCTATAGCTTGGAGAAACTCGATACTATTTTGGGGGCCCTTTGATTTGGGAAAAGTTTTCTGAATTTGGCATAGACTAATAGTTAATGTTCATAGTTGATTTGAATTCATATACACAACAACAAGATCAGGCACGATTGGTTAACAACTTATTCGGAGCATTCAGATTTTTAAGGTTAAATAACAGACTTTTCGCAAAATAGTGTTTACGTTCTCTTACTTCAGGCGAACTTTTTCATAAAAACATTAATCTCAATGTGAAAAATCTAAGAATAGGCATTCGAGACCCTGTAATCAGTCTTTTTGGGGTCTCTAAAGTTTTAAAATGGAAGCTTGTGTTCCTTGAGCCTTTTTGATAATAAGGCCCTATTTGCGGTTTCTTAGAAAAAACACATTTATAAAATTATGACAAAACTAAACAAATGCAAGAAGTTTTTAAATTTGTTAATTTTTTGTTCTTTATAATTATAGGTATTTGGATATACTTGGATTTTGTTTTTCGTCCAAGAAATGCCATTGCCCTATGTGTCTCTGCCTCTTATTGAACACAAATTTAATTTCAAACATGGAAGTTTAAAATAATATTTGTGATTTATGAGGCTTAAATTAAACTCGTTAAAAATTATCATATAAATATCTAAAATTAACAATGAAATAAATGCTATGTTTTTTTCATCAATCAATCAATCAGATTTTTTCCACTCAAAAGTGGTTATCTGTAACCCACACATAAACTAATCAAGGACACCTCTTCGCCAAAGATCTCTATTCACGCTGTCATCAAAAGATAGGCCACGATTTGACATTCCCTCAACCACGCCAGCCAGCCACGTTTTCCTGGGCCTGCCTCTTCTTCGCTTAACCGCAGGCTTCCATTCACAAATGAGCTTTGGGAGTCTCTCCCAAAGCTTTCGGAGATTTTCTTAAAAAATATTTAAAAAAAAAAGTTTCCTTTGATTTTGTTGTTATTTCCCCTATCATAAAATAAAAGGAAATCCTTATATATATATATATATATATATATATTTGGCAAAATTTATATTAACCCAGATTACTGCTTAGACGGCAAATGTATCACAAATAGAATCCATATTGAATTGCTTTGTATGCAGAAACAGACAAATCTGTAATTAAGATGCTTGATTTGTAAAAAAAATTAATTCCCTGTTCTTGGTAAGTATTTTATTCACTGTCATTACCTTGGGTCATTTTTATTCGAAAATTTTTCGAACTCGCGTTTTCGATGGATTTACACGTTTTGATGTCCCGAACACAATCTGACTGTGTTTAGAAAATGTATGTCTGTCAGTCTGTGTGTCTGTGTATGTGTATCACAAATTTTGTGGACGCTGTATCTCACGAACCAATCAACAAAATTTAACCAAACTTGGTATTTAGTTGGACCTTGACTTAAACTGGTGCTGATTATATTTGGAGATAAATTGCTCAACAGGTGGCGTTGTGATTCTAGTTTTTTTTTTCAAAATTTTTAATATGACAGTATAGGATAAAATTTCGTTTAAATATACATAATGAGCATTATTTTCAGGGCGTAATTGTAAAATTAATATGGATTATTCATAACACTAGTAGTAGTAAACTAAGAAAAAAAAGTTTATGCATGTAGTAGCATTGTCTTCCTATGGGGGGGGGGAGAAGTACCCCCCATGGGGCGTACATTTTCAATATGAGCATATTTCGAAAGAGCTCGCCAATACCTTTAAAACGAATGGTTGAACCGTAGATTTGCGATTATCTGAAACACTGTTATCGTTTTTTTTTTTTTTTTTTTTTTTTTTCCATTTTTAACGAAAAAAAATCATAGGGGAAGAGGAAAAAAAAAAAAAAAAAAAAAACATTTATTTCGGCATTCAGAGTTATAATTCTGTGAGGTAAAAATCGTCTAAATTTATCAAGGAAAATAATTTTAATAAATCATTAATTTGTACTGCCTGAATTTGTGTAAAAGTGTATAAAAGAAAGTCTTGTGGTGGCCACAACATACTACTTTGACTTAATATTGTAGTATTTCAAGATCATACTTTTCTTTAATTGAGTTTTCAAAGACTTAAATTTTAATGACATTGATACAAGCTAAACCTCTACCTTTTTCTCGTTTTATCGGCCAAAAAATCATTCTTTAAAGAAAATGACCTATAAGCTTCTTTTCACCTAGCAATAATATCATGGCTTTAAATATTAATGGTGAAAGAAATTATTTATGTGGTGTTACAAATTTAAATTGGACATTCTTTTAATACAATAATAGCAGGAGACTTGGCGTTGGAATATTAAAACAGGAATAAACTACTACGTCAGAAACGCCAAAGAAAAATTATTGAGGTGCATACAGCTGTTTCGGTAGACTAAAGCGTACCGTCCTCAGTGCAAAAAGAATTCTGAATCTGGAGAAGTGCTCGTATATATAGGAGAGGGACCGGATTTAGTTCAACCAATAGGATTACGGAAGAGGTGGGGAGTGTGGCCAATAGGAATTAAGGAATGTGTAGCTGTGTAAACAGTAGAAAAATTAAGGAAATGTGGACTGAATGTAAAATTTCCAACAATCAGACAAATAGGGAACAGCGAAATCACAATTTACAAGGTTTTTAAATTTTTTTATAAATATGGAAAGCTTCAAAGAAATCGAGTTCATGAATGGATTTGGGTCTGCAAATTATTTTAGCTGAATTAAATTTAAAATTATGATTTTCCTCCCAGCAATGTTTAGAAATAGCCGATTTATTGGTTTCTTGTTTGCGGACGTAATTCATATGTTCTTTTAGACGAAATTTAAGACTGCGTTTAGTTTGGCCAATATATGATAAACCACACTGACAGGAAATACTATAAATGCCCCAAGAATTATGCATATCAATAGGATCTTTTAACTGAGGAAAGGTGAGTTTATTGGAAGGCGAAAATATTATTTTAAAATCATATTGTTTGAGAATTTTAGCTATGGTTTGACTGGTTTTAGAAAAATAGGGTAAAACAATACTGATATTAGATGTGACTGATTTAGTAGACGAAATACGAGGGAGTTGTAATTTTTGGATAGCTTTGTCTATAATGGAAGGGTCATAACCTCTGTCAATTGCGATGGCTTTCAGGTATTTAATTCCAGGCTTCAATAAAATAGGATTTGAACAAATATTAAGGGCACGGTTTACAAAAGTATAGAAAGCAGCCATTTTTTGGTTAGGTGGGTGACATGAACGCGCATGGGGAGGAAGGGAGACTGCAAAATTTTTACGATAGACAGTGGTTGAAAATCCATTTACAGTGCGAGAGACGAGGGTATCAAGAAATGGAAGGGAGCCATTATTTTCTATTTCATATGTAAACTGGATATTACTGTCAATTGAATTTAAGGTTTCTACGACATGGTCAATATTGTGATGAGATATGTCGATAAGCGTGAAGGTGTCGTCAACGTAACGGGTCAAAAAAGGAAAAGATATTTTCTTAAAAAGCTTGCTTTCGAAATAGTGCATGTAAATGTCTGCGAGAATTGGGGAGAGAGGGGAACCCATGGCTAAACCTTCAGACTGACGATAGAATTTATTTTGGAAAGAAAAAGTGGTTTGTGATAAACAAATGCGGGTAAGAGAAATTAACTCTTGTATTTCGAAAGAGGTGAAATGAAACTCTTTTAATCTATTTTCGAGACAGCAGAGGGCGCCACTTATTGGAACATTAGTGAAAAGAGATTTTACATCAAAAGAAACCATAGTGAGATTAGTGCGAGGGCAGTTTTGAATATTTTTTGCAAAATTTATGGAATTCTTAACAGTATAACTATTAGCAGCAAGAAGTGGAGCAAACATTGTGGTGAGAAATTTAGCTAGATTATAGGAAGCAGTACCGATATTAGAGATTATTGGACGAAATGGAATATTGGGTTTGTGTACTTTTGGTAAAGCATAAAATCTGGCACAATTAGCAATAGAAGGGATAAGATGGGATTTAGCCGAGTTCAATAACAAGGGGCAAGATTTTATAGCAGATTTAATTTTATTTAATTCTTGAGGAGAGGGGTCACGGGGAAGAGGAATGTATGGGCCATCATTAATTAGTTCGGTAACACTTTCGATGTATTGCTTTTTATCTAAAATAACAATCTGACCACCTTTATCAGCTTTAGTAATGATGATATTTTCATTATATTTTAATTCCTTCAAGGCGTTTTTTTCTGCAGGGCAGTTATTAAGGAAACTCGTACCAACATCGCCAAAATTGAAAAAGATTTATTGTTTCTCCACTTAAAGTTAGCTTTTGAACGTCCTAATTTTATGTTGATTGATCACAATTCCTGGATTCATTGTGACAACCGTTCTCGTAAACACTCAATTAAATTACATGATAAATTCACCCGGCTTCGTAATTCACAGAGTCCTATTCATTCGAACGACTTACCTGTTGTCAATAAAAATGCAATCGTTAATCTTTCCAGTACTGATATTTCCAATAGTCAATATTCTGTTCTCAAACTCAATTCAAATTTTGCCATTTCTAAACCTCCTTCTTTTCCTCAGTTAATTGCACCGGTTGAAAAAGCTTTCAAAAATTCTCGACTGACTGACCAACAGAAAGAAAATCTTCGTCATTTAATCCTTAATAATGCCAATTTCAACTCTAAAAATTTTAAATCAAATCTCAGCCCTGCAGAAAAAAATGCCTTGAAGGAATTAAAATCTAATGAAAATATCATCATTACTAAAGCTGATAAAGGTGGTCAGATTGTTATTTTAGATAGAAAGCAATACATCGAAAGTGTTACCGAACTAATTAATGATGGCCCATACATTCCTCTGCCCTGTGACCCCTCTCCTCAAGAATTAAATAAAATTAAATCTGCTATAAAATCTTGCCCCTTGTTATTGAACTCGACTAAATCCCATCTTATCCCTTCTATTGCTAATTGTGCCAGATTTTATGCTTTTCAAAAGTTCACAAACCCAATATTCCATTTCGTCCAATAGTCTCTAATATCGGTACTGCTTCCTATAATCTAGCTAAATTTCTCACCACAATGTTTGCTCCACTTCTTGCTGCTAATAGTTATACTGTTAAGAATTCCATAAATTTTGCAAAAAATATTCAAAACTGCTCTCACACAAATCTCACTATGGTTTCTTTTGATGTAAAATCTCTTTTCACTAATGTTCCAATAAGTGGCACCCTCTGCTGTCTCGAAAATAGATTAAAAGAGTTTCATTTCACCTCTTTCGAAATACAAGAGTTAATTTCTCTTACCCGCATTTGTTTATCACAAACCACTTTTTCTTTCCAAAATAAATTCTATCGTCAGTCTGAAGGTTTAGCCATGGGTTCCCCTCTCTCCCCAATTCTCGCAGACATTTACATGCACTATTTCGAAAGCAAGCTTTTTAAGAAAATATCTTTTCCGTTTTGGACCCGTTACGTTGACGACACCTTCACGCTTATCGACATATCTCATCACAATATTGACCATGTCGTAGAAACCTTAAATTCAATTGACAGTAATATCCAGTTTACATATGAAATAGAAAATAATGGCCCCCTTCCATTTCTTGATACCCTCGTCTCTCGCACTGTAAATGGATTTTCAACCACTGTCTATCGTAAAAATTTTGCAGTCTCCCTTCCTCCCCATGCGCGTTCATGTCACCCACCTAACCAAAAAATGGCTGCTTTCTATACTTTTGTAAACCGTGCCCTTAATATTTGTTCAAATCCTATTTTATTGAAATCTGAAATTAAATACCTGAAAGCCATCGCAATTGACAGAGGTTATGACCCGTCCATTATAGACAAAGCTATCCAAAAATTACAACTCCCTCGTATTTCGTCTACTAAATCAGTCACATCTAATACCAGTATTGTTTTACCCTATTTTTCTAAAACCAGTCAAACCATAGCTAAAATTCTCAAACAATATGATTTTAAAATAATATTTTCGATTTCCAATAAACTCACCTTTTCTCAGTTAAAAGATCCTATTGATATGCATAATTCTTGGGGAATTTATAGTATTTCCTGTCAGTGTGGTTTATCATATATTGGCCAAACTAAACGCAGTCTTAAATTTCGTCTAAAAGAACATATGAATTACGTCCGCAAACAAGAAACCAATAAATCGGCTATTTCTAAACATTGCTGGGAGGAAAATCATAATTTTAAATTTAATTCAGCTAAAATAATTTGCAGACCCAAATCCATTCATGAACTCGATTTCTTTGAAGCTTTTCATATTTATAAAAATTTTAAAAACCTTGTAAATTGTGATTTCGCTGTACCCTATTTGTCTGATTGTTGGAAATTTTACATTCAGTCCACATTTCCTTAATTTTTCTACTGTTTACACAGCTACACATTCCTTAATTCCTATTGGCCACACTCCCCACCTCTTCCGTAATCCTATTGGTTGAACTAAATCCGGTCCCTCTCCTATATATACGAGCACTTCTCCACATTCAGAATTCTTTTTGCACTGAGGACGGTACGCTTTAGGCTACCGAAACAGCTGTATGCACCTCAATAATTTTTCTTTGGCGTTTCTGACGTTGTAGTTTATTCCTGTTTTAATACTTTTAATACGTTTCTAGGAATATATATATATGTATTAAAATTTTTAATAAAAATAAAAATGTAATGCCTCAGTTTAGTAAAATATATTCTGCCAACCGTTCAAAATATTAATAACTGAAACACCGTGTAGAAGCGATGTAACAAAGTTCATACAAGTAAATATTTAGTTAGCTTCTAGACTTTGTGAATTTTATTTGATTGAAAATATCTCTTTCAAAATACTTGATTTACTATTACCAAATATTTAAAAAATAATAATAATGTTAAAAAATGAAACAAAAAATATTTATTTAATTCGAAAAATTTGTATTTTTTCTCTTTCTTCAAATTTCTCTATATTTAGTTCAATAAATGTAATCGAGAAAATTTATTTCGTTATAAATAGTTTATTAATAGCTTGTTATATGTTTTAATCATTTTTTATACTTAAAAATATGTATTAGTTATATTTAGCTATCTGAATATCTAATTTCATTTTTAAAAATTTTTCAACAATTAACTTAAAGACATTCAGATCTCTGAAACTAAATTTAAGTTTAAAGCAAAATTTTATCCACAAGTCATTTTTAAATATCTTTAATTTTAAACACCGTATTTTCACTTTAATAATTATTTTGGAATTTCGTATAATTTAATTTAAACAAGTATTTTAACAACATGGTCTTCATAGTTACAGCTAATTAACATATTATTCAGGCGTTAAAACATTTTTGCTAAATTCACTTCTAAAATTCTTTCCAAAACATAAACCTTTAAATTTTTTTAAACATTTTGAAAGAAGAGAAAAAGAAAAAAAGGAACAAAGTAACATTTTAATTCATCGCTGCTTTCCAGAACTTCTAAAGACATGAAAAAAAGCTCTTCAATTTCTTCAGCGCCGTGCATTTTAATAAGATAAGAAGCTACAAATTTAATAAACGTTAAACAAGAGTGCTACAACTTAGAAAGATAAAGCACATAAACATAAATTTTTCTGAACTTGGTTGCTGTTATGAAAAGGAAACTTTTGTTTAAGTTAAGGTAAGTATTTTCACTGAACGTCAAATAATACTTTATATGTATATATATATATATATATATATATATATATATATATATATATATATATATACTCATAGTACATTAAGCTTTAAAGAAGTAAAATTGACAATAACCTAGAAAAGTAGACAAAATCTAAAAAAGTATGAAAGCATAACAAAAATCAACACTTAATCGAGGCAGTATATTAAATTAATATGTATATATATATATATATATATATATATATATATATTTAAAAATAAAATAAATCAATCAAAATAAGGTTAATAATATTAATAATAAAATTCTATGTGAAATATTTGCACACATTGTGTGGCACTATATTTGCAGATATTACAAATTGAAACATATCATTCAAAAGTAAAGATAAACTATATTTCATAAATAGAATGAACAAATAAATTAGAAGATCAAATAAACACTCTATAGAGACTAGTGATACTAAACGTATTTACAAGATAATTGTGTAATTCAGGCATGAGAATGCAGAAAATTAAAAAAAGAGGAAACACGCGTGTTCATAAAATTTATTTCAAATGAAAAACAATGCGCACAGGGAAAAACTGTACAAAATATTTTAAAAGTGACAAATTAAACTAAAAGAATAATGCACATCAACACAATAAAACGTGTGAAAAAAAAATAATAATAACTAGCAATCAACATTTAATCATTGATTGTTGGTGGAAAATGGGAAGGGGGGGGGGGTAAAAAGTGGTTCATGAGTAAGAAATATTAAGCACAATTCTACTTCTTTATGGGTTTTAGAATATCGTAAAGTAAGTTTAAAATTAATATTGATATTTTTGTTGTGAATGGATAAATATTCAAAAATAAAAGGCTTCCCGCAGAATGTTTGGTCGGCGATGGTTAGAGATGATGAAAAAAAAAGGGGGGGGGTGGTGGAAGGACAAAAAAAATTACATGAGTGAGACATATTGAATAATTCTGTTCTTTTATATGTTACAGAATCTGATAAAACACGTTTAAAATGAATATTGATATTTATATTTTGGATGGAGAAAGATTGAAAATCTCAAGTTTTTCGGGGAGCGTTTGAACACTGATCATTATTGGAGTTTGATAAAGGTTAAAAAAAAAAAAAAAAAAAAAAAAAAAAAAAAAAAAATGGAGAATTAACGAAAATTACTTAAAAGCGGAAAATCGCGGATCCGCGGAAGAATCTCATGCCTACTAATTATATGTGTTTCATAAATACATCATATAATGTTCAAACTACAGTAATAGCTATGATGAGTTTAAAATCTTTCTGAAATTAGTTAAGTATATCAATGGCGGACACAGTACCAATAATGAACATTACACAAGTGTCCACTACAGTGAGAAAAAATATATACCGCCTTCCTCTAGAACGAATGAATAGTCATTTTCTGAATTCGTATTCTAGAAATATAGATTTCCGAGCTTTGTGTATAAGTAAAGTCAATAAACTGAGTAGATGAAATGGCTACAAATTTGTAATCTATAAACTTCTAAATGATAAAACAATATTATGAATCCTTTGTATCCTTTAGAAACTCGCCTCCTGTGTTCGTATTTATTTGCAGAATTTTTTAAAATAAGTTTGACCTCAATAATATAGGAAAATGCTCTAGAATTCCAATAAGGGTTTGTAGAACTTGATTTCAAAGGGGACAAGAATTTATAAGGATGACATGGAACTATTTTTACTAGAGCCACAATCTAGTTCTCTAAAATATAATATTAAAAGTGAGATCTCACTCTAAAAGAGTGGCATATCACTCTTTGATCATGCCAAAATGGAGCCGACCTCTAAAAAATGAGATTTCTCACTCTTCATTAAGAGTGAAATTATTCGGAGTAATTTAAAGAACATAACTATTTATTTTTCCTTAAAAGAAATTGTGTGCACATACACTAGCTGCTTAATTTACATTATTAAATCATTCTCATACGTGATTAATCATATTTTTAAATTTTTACTTCATTTATCCATTTATCAACAATATAAAATTACAAAATTCGAACGGATACTTTAAAATTAAAATTGTTTTGAAGTTGCTAAAATTAGAATTATTTTAAAAGCAAAATGTGAACTTTAAAACAAATTTCTTGAGACAAGCAGCCATTTAAAGTAGCTTATGAAGAAAAGAAGTTACTGAAGTGTACATGTTAAAAAAAAACTAAAATAAAATAAATAAATATTCGCATCCATAAAAATCTACAGAGTTTCCTGAAAAACCCGTCTATTCAGGAGTATAAAACATGCTGTTGATTTTAAGTATTAGTAAAATATTATAGCCAAATTTTTGAATATCTTACATATATTAGCTGTCAATGAATATAATAAAAATACGAATTGTTATAGAATTTAAGGTGTTGTGCATTAAATTATTACTTTATATATTTCTGAATAAAACTATTTACTTTCTAATACAAATTTCGATATTTTTCTTGTGATTTTCGATTATTCACTAATAATATTACTTCTATTTTGTCAATCGTATAGAAAAAAAAATATTTACCAAATTATCTTTTAACATAATTATTTTCCTTTTTTTATTCATCAAAAATCTTCAATAAGTTATGTTAAACAAAGACATGCATGAGATCGTCCAAAAATTGTCCTTCATATTTCATTCGAAATATGATTAAAAGATGGCGCCAGCAATTTCTCACTCTACAAAAGTTTGATATTGCAATAGATGATGACCTCACTCTCTGTGACAGATTCACAAAGAGTCACTCTTTCACAAAATGTGAGAAATGTCACATTTTCAAGAGCGATAATAGTGTTTTCTCGCCTTAATTGATGTCAAAATAGAGATCACTTTTTTAAGGAGTGGGATTGTCACTCCAGAAATTTTAGAGAGTTTCTAGATGCCTGTCACATATTTTTTTCTCAATGTACTGGAGCATGTTAAGTTCTCCAGAGAAATATTGCTTCAACTGGCATATTTCAGAAAGCAGTCATATACAGAGTTACCATAATTTCATGCTTATATTCAGTTGGTGGAAATTTTATGCTATTTTTAACGAAAAATATCGTATAATTCGCAAGAGAAAAATTCCCTCTAAAAAGATACTTGTGTGATTCGGTGGAACTTGAGACTACAATAACCTTCTCCTGTCGGCTTTACAAAAAATTACGGAGTTAGAATCTTATCGCAGCAGAATATGCAGCATTCTACCTCGAAAACAATGAATGCAAACAATATCTCACGTGTGTTATCAGATAAGCTTAAAATAAATTTTCGCAGTCACTTACAAATATATATGTATTAGCATCCAGGATATATGGGCTTGTTAAAGGAATTTTTTTGTTTTGTTTTGTTTTGTTATTAAGACAAATGGTAAATTACTTGAGAACATAAAACCCGAGTAGCTTAAAGCGTACCGTCTTCAGTGCAAAAAGGATTCCTTATGAATCCTTTTTGCACTGAAGACGGTACGCTTTAGGCTACCGAAACAGCTGTATGCATTTCCAATATTTTTCTTTGGCGTTTCTGACGTAGTAGTTTATTCGGGTTTTAATATTCCAACGCCAAGTCTCCTGTTATTACTTGAGAACATGTTACATTTTTGTATTATTATTTTATTTTCCGTGCTAAAACTTTATGATAAATATTGAAAAGTTAAATATCAAATTTGTGTGATGTAAATGTAATATTTGTTATTCAAGTTAAAAACAGAAAAAAAAAGAAGTCGTTTTGTTAAAATAAAACATATTTTCAAACCATGATATGTTGTCTCTTTTAATGCTTTGTAGATAGAATAGTAGTAATGATATATCTAAAATATTTACTCACATTTTACTTCAACACTAACAATTCTTTGTTGTTTTACTCTTCCGACAACATCTGTCACCTCACATATGTATTCCCTGGCATCTTCTTTCTGGACATTCGGAAGATGTAACGTTCTACGAAAGATTGTAGCACCGCTCGCAGTGCGCCATCGAACAAAATGAGGACAGGACACGTTGATTTCACACACGAGTCGGATGTCTGATCCTTCACAGGTACGAAGTAGAAAGAGCTCGGAATCTGATCGGGCGGCTGCAATGAAAACAAGAAATATATAAAATCATGTGGTTTGTATTTACTATAAAACACTTCCTAACCATATTTACATATTACAGTGTCTAATGTTTAATGTATGTTCAAATAGAGATGGGAATGGTCCAAAAATACCGGAAATTTAAGTATTATAATGACTTCCCTCACATCACATTCATTTGAAATTACTTATTATTTTGTAGTTCCTTTGTAATTTGTCTTTTTTCTTTAATATATATCCTTAGACTCGTCTAACTGTATTGTTTTAATGTGTGTGTATATCTATTATACACACACACACACACATATAATATATATGCATAATTTTTTTTTTTTTTTTTTTTTAACTGTTACATGCAACTACTTTCTGTCAAAAAAATTATTTCACAATTTACAAAAATTATATGTTCAAAAACCTACTTCATTAACGTGCTTTAAGTCTGTGTTAATGACTTTTATATTATAAAAAAAATAATAAATCGATAATAAAATATTGCTTTAAAGTTCAATTAATTTTACATTAAATGTTTTTATTTTATCTTTGTGATTAACTTCATTTTAAATCAGAACCTGAATTAGAGTCCAGCATCGAGTCCGGTAAACTGATTTTACTCGAGTCCGACCTGCAATCGGATTTGGGTCTGATTGACTAAATTTTTTCTCTTGCGTGTGAGGTTCGGTTCAGGTTGACTGATTTATTTTTCTTATGGGTCGGGTTGACTGAATTTTTTTTCTGTGGGTTAGGTTTACTGAATTGTTTTTCTTATGGGTCGGGTTCGAATTAGGTTAACTGAAAATTTTTCGTGCGGGTCGGGTTTAGTTTTCAACGAGTCGTGTCGACTTGAGAACATCTTTTAAAAAAATTTATCAAAAAAAGCAGAAATTTGTTTGATATAATTATAAACATACTACATATTTCCATGATTAAATATACGTGTGCACTAATTATTACATACATATTACAGAAAGGCAATAAACAAAGGAAAATAATATATATATTGCTGAGTGTTGCAAAGGAATTAAATTATTCGAATTATATATATATAATATATATACATTTTAGAGTTTATCAGTAACCCCATTTTAATTTTTTAAATGATTTACTAATTCTACTGTGAAAATGGAAATTTATTTTGTTTTGTAACTTTGAAAAGTTTTGCATGGTTTTCAGATGAATTATTAAATTTTATTTAGTTTTCGGGTTTCGGGTATAAAGAAATCGGGTCGTGTCGATGAATTTTTTTTTTTTTTTTTTGTTGTTGGATAGATTCTGATCTAAATTCATTGAATTAATGCTGCTGGGAAATGAACATTCCATAGAATGCACGCCTTACTCAAAATTAATGGTTGAATGGTGATTTAACTAGTTTTTGGTATTTTGTTCAAGGAAAGGTACTGGCAGTTATGAAACAGAAAAGCTCATTTTTTAATCATAAAAGTTTTCTATATATATATATATTTCTGTTAAGAAAAAATAATATGGGTTGCATGTATTTTTAAATGTTTAACACTTTATGTTTTCTAAAATATTATAGCTATTAAGAAACCCTATTTTTATCTGTAAAAAATCAAATTTTCCATTTTTTCCAATTTTTCCAGAAAAAAACACTGGGTTTTTTTCCAGGATTGGGTCAGCCTCAAAATTTCCGGAAATTTTACACCTCTTGTTCTAACCTCTGTTATGAACTATTAAAATCTAGTTTAATTATTAAGAAAGACATTACACAAAACACACAAAATCTATAGTTAAAGAGAAAGCATGAAGTTGATTTTCTTTTATGTAGCTCTATATATAAAAATTGTATTACAATATAGAAATATACTTTGTTTTTAAATATGGAGGAAAAACACTCAATATATATATATATATATATATATATGTGTATATATCTTTATAGATTCACTTAAAAAAAAAAAAAAAAAAAAAGCATAAAATAAATTGCCTTTTTTTTTTTTTTTTTTTTTTTTTTTTAAGAACTGTAATGCCAAAAAAATAAGCATTCATCATATAGTATAAAGAAATTACTATAATAAAACCATTCTCAAATCATAATAGATGCCATAAATTATATGAATATTTTTCTATAAATACGCAAAGCAATCGTTAATACTTATTAAAGAAAAAAAATGATTTTTTGTGCTTGAATACTGTATCGTAATTTTATTACGTTATGTGTGCAACACAGATATTAAAATATGCTTTAAAAATAGTCTCGATTTTTCAATATTTTTCACGATCCGTAAGCTAACTTGATTTAAATTTTATAGGTTAACATTTAAGTTGCGTTAAATTGTTAAAACTGTTTTCTATATAGAACGAATTGACACCTTTCAAATAATTAAATATTTTCGTTATGTTTAATGATAAGTTATTAAAAAACACATACTTTACTGCATTTTAAAAATTTTCACAACATTTTAAAATACTTTATCCCAAGAGATTTCTATATAATTGATTCATTTAATGGAATGGAACATTTTAATGCAATCTATGTAAATTCTAAATTAAATTAACTTACGGAAACTGAAATAATACTTAAAAATATTATTACATAGCTAATTTGTTATTTATTACTTTTATGATTTTTGAAAACACGAAAAAAGTCTTCAATATCGTATCAACTTTTGAATCATTTTAAAAAGAATTAAAAGACTTATGAACAAATAGAATTATACACATAAAATATTTTTAAAGGTATGACCTCTGAAACGCGTTTTTTAATAGAGAATTAAACCTATTTCTGCATCGTACAAAGGAATAAAATTACTTAAATATCTCATAGCTGCAATGACAAATCAGGAAAAATAATCTTACTCCTTTCACTGAATTTGGCATACGTGGACATATTGCCTTGTTCTTCTCTCGAATCACAGGCTAAACTTGGATGGCTGGAATTGTAGACGCTGAAGAAGCAGCAACTGGAACGGTTGTTTGGAAGAGGGGCCTCTCTATCGTCCTCAAATGGGCACTTTACCTAGCATAAGAAAAATAAGAAGAATTCATAAATTATACATTGAGAAAAAAATATATATAGCACCTTCATCTAGAACGAATAAGTTTTCATTTTCTAAATCCCTAGACTAGAAATATAGATTTCCGAGCTATGCGTATAAGGCACGCCAAAAAGCTGAATAGACGAAATGATTGAGAATTTCTAGGCTATACATTTCTAGATGGTGAAACAATATTATGAATATTATGAATTCTTTGTATTGCGAGAAATTCACGCTTGGTTTTCTAGAATTGGGTCACGAACCAAGATTATAGTTGCTAAGACCTGCCTATTGTATTCGCATTTATTTGCAGAGATTGTTAAATAAGTTTGACCTCGATGATATAGGCAAATGCTCTAGAATTCTAATAAGGGTTTCTAGAACTAGCTTTCAAAGAGGACTAGAATTTATAAGGATGACATGGAACTATTTTTACTGTAGCCACAACTTAGATTCTAAATGTCAGTTACAGATTTTTTCTCAGAGTAAGATTTGAATAATAATAATAATAATAATAATAATAATAATAATAAAATAGGCGATTTGGGATTTAAGATTATGTTATTGCTACCATTAGTAATATGTTTCCCCTTTCATTATAATCCACTTCATACTACGATTTTATGCAATTTATTTGTATAATTACATTTTATATATATAGTACATACTTATCGTTTCTAAATGTAAGCTTCAATTAAAAAAAAAAAAAAAAAAAAAACATTTCTATTATAAATATATCTTGATTTGTATATGGAAACTGATATAGAAGTTCTTATCTCTTCTTTTTTTAATATGATGATTTCTATAATGACAATAAGTGTTTTTCTGCAGTAAAATGTACACAAAAACTAGTGTTCAATAACTAAAATTAAGGATAGCCTCATAAATTGCAAAATAACACAACGATTGTTTCGGTTCGAAATATGTAAACATAATTCTTCATTAGACGAAAATAAAATAGATACATGCGCAGCGTAAAATAAAAAATGCACTACATATTTTACATCCTTTCTTCGTCTAATGTAGAGCTGCACTTTATTATTTGGATGCGAAACAATTTGTGTGTGTGAGTATGTTTAAAAATCGTGTTTCTTACAAATGTTTTACACTTCATAATTCAACACAAATTTTTCTTGCATTTTACGGCTGGAAAATGCTTGCCTCTACAGAAACCAACATCTTAAAGAAAGAAGAGATAAGGAAATTCTTTATTTTATTTTATTATTTATTTATTTATTTATTTTGCTAATTTATAAACTGCAATCTGAATATTTTATCACCACTTTAACATACAGAAAAATAAGTTCGTCACAGTGACCAGGCAAAAGTGCTTAGTTGACAATACAGAATTGACTAGCTCAAATAATTGACTAAGAAACCTCAGTTAAAATGTATCCTATCTGAACTAGTTTCTAAAACAATACCCCCAGACTAGGAAGGTTAATATTATGAGACAAAGAAGACGAGTCGACAATCGTAATTATCTGACCAGGAAGGTTATTCAACAACAACAGTCACCAGACAAGGCAAGTTAGTCAAAATCTACACTAGAAAAAATTGAAATACAAAACACCCTTGAGGGATTCGATCTCAGGACCTCCGTATCACAAGTCAAGCACGCTACCACTGCACCACCCATTCTTACTATGAAACGTGTTTAATTGTTTTTTATAGATATAAATGAAAAACTATTAGGTAAAACTATTAGGGGGTCATATCTTGCCCCCATGGGGTTGTTGCAGCAAATTTGTACTATATCGTATGCTTTCGACCATGCTCTGTAATTTAAGTTTGGTTTGGTTTCAATAGCAATTTAACTGATTCATACTTTCCCTGTTAATTAGGTTCAGATATTAAAAGTCAGTTAATTTTATTTATTAATTTTTAAGCAAAATCTCTTTTTCTATCTGCTATTAAAATTTGCTGTGCTCCTTTACTATACAGTTTCATGTCATATTTAAAAAATGATTTATTAGACTTAAAAAATACATAAAACATTGGGATCAGCATGATACAAAGTAATTGGCTCTTATAAAAAATATTTATTTTAGAATTAATATCCCGCACTATCTCGCCAAATTCGATGGGTTTATTGCTCGGTTTCGGTTGACTAACCTAACTTGTCAGTAGGAGACAAAAATAAAGAAATAAACAAAGAAATAAATAAATAAAAAAGTTATCCCCCCTTTTTCCCGCGCAGGTGTTATTTATAATATCCCTTGTAAATCTTGTAGTTCAGTTTATATTGGTCAAACTGGCCGTTCTCTTCATACTCGAATTAAGGAACATAAAACAAATTTCAAAAACCGTGATATACGTTCAAAAATAGTTCAGCATGCCATAAAAACTGACCATTTACCTGATTTTAACAGTACTAAAATAATCATATCTAATTGTTTAAATTATCACTCAAAAATTTTCCTGGAGGGCTGGTACACAAATCAACATTTTTCGCCACTTAATGAGTCATGCGCAGTTCCTGTTGAATACGTTGTACTCATATAATGAAAGTCTGTTGCTCATCTCATCATTTACACTTGATGTTTTTTACTGATGAGGAGCCTGTAAAAGGCTCGAAACGTTTAAATTTATGTTTTTGTGTTTTTAATGTTTTAAAATGTATATTTTTTGTGTATATTATCTGTCTCAGTTTTTAATGTGATTAAAATTTAATTTAACTACGAGACGTAATTATTTTTAAATATTTTAAAAAATAAATATAATAATAATAATAATAATAATAATAAGGCTCAGCCTTTTGACTAGCCAATCAAATTCTTCTTACTTGATTGACAAGATTCGAACAGTTTATTTTTATTCTCTCATTTGATTAACCAGTCAAATTTGAGGAAAATGAAAACTGTACCAGGCAAACTAGCCGTCTGACAAGTTTTAGAGCCAAAACTGATCATCAGACGAAACATCATTAATGATACATAGTACAATGAAACGACTTTAGTGTCTCATGACTGACTAGGTTTGTCATGTAGTGTTTTCATTGTTTAAAATTTTGCGTAATTTTATGCAAATTTGTCAATGTACTTGGCAAACGTCTAGTATCACAAAGATGGCAAATCTCTTGACAAGTTTCGATTTTAAATTTTTCTGTGTGAACCTGCTTATTTATAATAAATAACATTTTTTTTTTTAATTATTATTTAAGAAATAATATTTTTTATGACATTATATTTCTAAATGTCGAGTAATTCTGATTTTTGCAAGAGAGTATAAAAGACTAAAGTGAGTTACAAATCAGACTTATTGCTCTTGATATGTAATACATTCTAGAAAAAACGTGAAGCATAAATGGTGATTCATGGCATTGCTAATAAAAAACATTGATACTTAAGAAAAATAACTTTTTAAAGTGTGAATACCTATAATTTAGTACTGCGACAATGCTATTTTAATAGATTCAAATTAAAAGCAGAATTTGATTCAAAGTGTTTGTGTTATTATATTTGTAAGACATTCAACCACAAGCAAGTTAAAACCTTTTTATTGCATCGATTATGGTATTATATTCAAATTTCAATTTTCAAAAAGAACTTTTTTAATGTTTGTGATAATAAACATATAATTTTTAACTAATTTTCTACGAGTATTTTTTAATCCTCTTTACGTGCATAATCTTTTTTATTTTTTAAATAGGTATTTATATGTCGCATTTTATATTTCTTTGAACTCTCAATATTTGTATAGCTTACTAAACCGAGATTACTGTTTAATGCACAATATTTTGAATTCATTATTTTGAATAAATTATTATTATCTCTTTTTACTTTTATTATCTAAATAAATAAATATATCAATATGTCACGGATTATTAGGCTGTAAGAATCGGCGCCGAGTTAACGATGAATTTCTATTGCTTTTATTGTGGCCATGATAAAATTTCGTCTGCTCTTAGAGCTGTTATTATAGTGAAAATAAAATTATACTTTTAATGTACTTTTAAAGAATTAAAGAACACGCTTTTTTATTGAAATGTGAACCAAAAAGTACAAAATATCTATCTTTATAGTATTAAAATGCAGGGTAAGAGAAAATCAAGTGAGTGATACACCATAATATTTACATACTTTTAAATCTTTAATAAATAAATAATTTAGAATTAAACAAAAACCATTTTTAAAAAATCTCCCCTGACTGGGCTCGAACGTTAGACCTTTAGGTTCGTAGCCCGGAGCTTTACGTCACAGCCACAGTGTTCACGTAGGGATAGTCATTTTTTACACTATAGATTTTTTGTTTGCTCCCAGAGAGGTTACAAACATACATTTTAACATATATTCAGGTGAAGCTAATAAAAGCGTGTTAATAAATGTAAAGGTGCGAGTAACAAGTAAATGTACGAAGTCTGCCTAAGGAACGAACAAGTAGATGTTCTTGGCGACTTGTGCAGTTTGACGACTAAATTATACAAAACATTCAAATTTATCGTTGCCAAACTATTGAAGCTCTATTTCATTAAAGAAAGCCATCTGTGCAAAACTGAATTTCATTGACCTCTAAATTGTGCATGTTGACATTCAAAGACGATGCAACAAGTTACTGATTTCCGTTGCTGAACAAGCGATATTCCTGGTTTGTGGTGTATATAATACTGTTCGTATATAATACTAATCGGACCAAAAAGTAATTATTTGATTGTTTCAAGATTATTTCTTTACAAAAGGGCGTCCATCAACTAGAACCTGTATGTTTATTTACGAACCGTTTACCACAATTGAAAATATCAATTTTTCTGTAAAAACATTTCTAGTTTAATTGGTGTGCAAGGAAGTTAAGGTGTTCACATCAAATTATTATCTTTAATATAAGTACGTTATTGCGCATGATTCTTAAAAATCTATAGGACAATATTTTTTTGCATTGTTGAATAAAATAATCCAATCAGCATATCAAGAAATAAATAATGATTTGAAAGTCTTTAGATAAATTTATAGCGTCAAAATCGTTCGTACTGTACTGCTCACCATTAGATTTTAGATACATTCAAATTAATAAAAGAAACGCATGTAAAAAAAAAAAAAAGAAAAGTCGAATGGTTTTTTCAAAGTTAATAAGTTTTATCAAAAAATAAATTATTAAGATTTAGGGAAAAAAGTAATAAATATGACACGAAATCATAAACAAAACTAGATGTTACATGTCATGGAATTCAGAATAAACTACAGTGTGAAAAATAATTTTGTAAATTTAGCACAAATATAATCTAGAGCGTTGGTGAATATTAGTTCATTGCCAAGCTTCGCTGATCACTACATATTTACAGGAATTATTATTATAACAACTAGGGGGCTCTGCCCCCTGCTCGCTCCGCTCACCAACCCCGAGGGAGGCTTCGCCTCCACCCAACTCATTTTACATATTAACCCACGCAGAGCTATGCTCGCCCATTCGCGGCTTTGTTTTTCACTGAATAGGAATATTTAATGCATGGCATAAGACAAAAGCAGAAAAATATTATAAAAATCCCCATATTCAATGCCAAACTGAAATACATAATATTTAATACTACATTATTTATTTTTATTTATTTTTATGAAAATTATGCTGATTTTTTGTTTTTTTATTATATATATATATATATATATATATATTATAGAAAAAAATTTGTAAAATCTAGACCCATTTTACATTGCAGCTTTAGTATATGACCCTTTTTATTTCTTTTTTACAATCATGGATTCAGGCTACGGTACCCTAGTTGGTAAAGTGCCGAGATCATAATTAGAAGATTGCCGGTTCTATATTTGAGACGGCCAATGACCGTCGTGTACAGTAATGTTGGCTGGTGCACATAAAATCCGCCGTGATCGCAAAGTCCTCCATGTTCCCATCAAAACTATACCTCTGGAGGTCACTAAATCGGGGGTGCCATCCCTCCGTCGAGGATCAAAATTGTGATCACATGTCTCCGGAACATACCTAGGGGTGCGTCCCAGGCCGTCGCCAATTACCCATAGCGCAGTACTGGTGCGACGTTAAACCCAACCTACCTGCCTACAACAATGGATCATATTTTAATTTTCACTTATAAAATGACTTCATGACTGAAGAATAACGTCACTGGGAGAAACTTTTTTCAAGGTGGCAAATAGAGTACCTTCATAAACCCGTCATTTTTAGTTAGTAACTTCTTTAATTAAAATGATAGAAATTTCTAAGCAGCTGAAATGTCTTTCTTGGAGTATTCGGAACACATTGATTCCTCTCATGATGCGGAGGACCCTGCCCTTCGAGAGAAGATGCTGTCTCAGACAAAACAATTTGACGCCAGCGACAGTAACGTTTTTTTAATATATAGATATGTCTCATTTTTTTAATTACTGTATTTATTTATAAGCTTCAAAAATATGAACAGTTATCGTTTGCTATAAAGGAATTATTATTTTTTAAATAATTCAGTTGCAAAACATACCTTCTAATAGCAACACTCTTTTTAAAAAAGATGTTGTTTTAAGAAAATAGCTTATAATTATTATGCAGACAAATAAAATATTAATCTGTAATATGCAAAAGCTTTTTGATATTGCATTATAATTTGGAGTTAAAATTACTATTTCTTACTATTTATGTTATCGCCAGTAAGTAAAAGCATAGTAAAGTGTTGTTGCCTATGAAAACGCACATTTCTCACGACTTTTAAGAAATGACTTCATTTTCAAAGACAATAACACTTCATTTGGGAGGTTCTCTGAAAGTGATTTTATTTTAACGTGTCACAAAAATTATTCTGATTTTAAGATTCTGATTTTATGACGTTAAGTTATTTTCACGTATTCATAGTAAAAGGCATCACATACATAATCACATACATAAACCTTTGACAAAAATATATTATTAGATTTTTTTTTTTTTTTTTTTTTTTTTTTTTTTTTTAATGTCTTCACCACTTTTTAGTTTAGAATCTGTAAAGATCATCTGTACTTAGAAAAATACATATGAATCAAAAGTAGCTACATACTCTGTTAAAAAAATGCAACTTTGCTGCCAGAAATTCTCTGTAATTACAGGAAAATACGTTTTGTCAACGTAATTTTTCCGTAATTTACGACTTTTTTTTCAAATTAAAGAGAATTTCTGGCACCAAAGTTGCATTTTATCATGTTTCTAATAACTTCGATTCTTGTTTGTTTGTTTGTTTAAATGTTTGTATGTATGTTTGTTTGTTTGTCCAGTACAAATCTTGCAATCGATTTTTAACTAACTTCCCGACTAGCTAGACATTTGAAACTTTCAGGACAGCTCAGAACACGGTAACAATACATTCTAGTCAACTGTTTTAGGTCCCTACTGCCTTCGGCAGTGTTTATATGATTTGGCAGAAAATTTATTTAACTAACTTCCCGACTAGCTAGACATTTGAAACTTTCGGAATAGTTCAGAACATGGTAAAAATGAATTTTTTTAATACTTTTAGCCAACAGTTTCGGGTTCCTGCTGCCTTCGGCAGCTTTACCATGTACGAAGCTTGCAATCGATTTTTCACTAACTTCCCGACTAGCTAGACATTTGAAACTTTCCTGATACCTCAGAACACGGTGACAATATATATTTTTTTATACTTTTAGTCAACTGTTTCAGATCCCTACTACCTTCGGGATTCAATCGATTTTTAACTAACTTACCTGCTAGCTAGAGCCATTTGAAATTTTATAATAGCTCAAAACACGATAGCAATGAATTTTTTTAATACTTTTTGCCAATTGTTCCGGGTTTGCGCTGCCTTCGGTAGCGTTTATATGATTCAACAGATTATTTAAAAACATGGTGTATAAAAAGTTCTTTATATCTTGTAATTACATTAGTCGACAAAAAGAAAAAAAAATGTGTGTGTGTGTGTGAGGGGGGGGGGGAGGTATCAGAAATGAAATTAATTATTTTCAACTAATTTTGTAGTGCAGAATTAAAAAATAATAGTGAAAAATCTGTGACACGTAGAGTTTTTTTGTTATGATTATTTAATCTGTACTGGAAGCAATGTACAAAAGTCTTTAAAAGACATGCATTTTTACTATTAATATTATTAATTTAGCATGGAATACTGTTAATATGGAGATAATATACATATTGTAGACTAAGTAGAACATAAATATATTGAAAATACACTAAATGATTGAATTGTTTTTATTTGTTATTTTAAAACCAAAATACAAAAATAGGCTTTTTTTACGTCTTGTGTTAAATGTCTACCTTGTAATTTTAATATGAATAGTTCACAAATACAGCAAAACTTATCGGGTACAGTTTTACAAGTTCTACACTGAAAACTTGACATTTTGAACATGAAACTTTAACTATAAAACATCCCAATCATACTTAACAAAGAATATTTGTTAACTAGAATACCAGAAAATAAATAAATAAATAAATAAGGTACGAATACAGGGTTGTCAATCAGGGGTTGCCAGAAGAGAGGATGGCCAGGAGGCAGGGCAGGCTTGATAGTAGGAAAGGTTACCATGTGTGATACAGTCGGCAGCAAAAGTATCTGAACACTATCAATAATCCCTGTCTAAAAAAAGTACACTTAATACTGCTTTGTTAAATAAATCCTTGTCGAGTCATGTTCTTAGTCAGTCAAAGAACATGATTCGACAAGGATTTATTTAGCAAAATAGTATTAAATGTACTTTTTTGATATCGGAATTATTGGCTAGTGCTCGGATACTTTTGCTGTCGACTGTATTGTAAAAATCGTAAAAAAAAAAAAAAAAAAAAAAAAAAAAACATTGAAATTTGCCATTTTTTGATACTTTAACAAAAAAATGGTACAAACGTGGTTGCCGAGATTCTCAGTTGCCTGGACTCTGGGTTGCCAGCAGGAAGTGTTACCACCTGTTATACTGTAGAAATGATAAAAAATCGTGAAAATTGCCATTTTCTGATACTCTAACAGAAAAATGTAACATGGTGGGACATTTTTTACTTGCAGATATTTAAATAAAAATTGGAATTAATAATAGAAATATTAATTTGACCGTTGTTACCGAACCACTGTAGACCAGTGTTATTTTTAATAGTGTACGAAATTCGAAGTTTCTAGCGACATTATTACTCAGAAATCATACAAAAATATGATTCTCAAGAAGGTTTTCCATCAACTCCTCCCATTCCGTTCTTAAATATGCAATAAATAAATAAATAAATAAAATAAAATAAATAAAAATAAATAAATAGATAAAATAAAATAAATAAAAGTAAAATAAATAAGCAAATAAATTAAATCCACAGTTTACAACTTTATCGCATTTTTCCGACTAGAAATTTCAGTAATTGTTAAACTTATTTTGCAAATTCTCATTTATGTCAATTAAAGAATGTACAAAATACCAATTTGATATTAATTTCCTACATAAGTAAAGAAAAAGAAAAAACTGCAATCCTTAAAAATTTTCGATAAATAACGTAAAAGGTAAGAATGTAATGAAAAAAATTATTGAATATTTCAAGTGAACGATCAATAAATTTATAAGTTTACAAATATTTTTATCAGTGTCCAAACGTTGTTGACAACGATGCAAAAATTGGCTTCTAGTTTTAAAAAAATAAATGTTTCAAACAATTCTATTTTAGTTATACATATTTAATATATATATATTAAAACTATTTTATTTTAATTTTACACGCTAGAATACGATTATCTTCAATATTTGTGTTTTTAGAAGTTTTTGTCTTTGAAACAGTATGGATTTCTGATATAGGTGCGGGATATAGTTAAGATATGAACTACTTAAAAAAATAGTTGAGTTTATGAGGAAATTTTTTACGGTGTTAAGTGTATCAGCATGTTATCTGTAGTTAACAAAAAAATAAAAATTAAAAACTCTTTCAAAGACAGAATTTAGTTTAGTACGGAGGACTATTAATGTGAATCTGTAAAAATTTAATTTTAGATTTTTAATTTTTAATTTTTAATTATTTCTTATCTCATTTTTTTAGCGTAAAACTGGGTCATATACTTTTTTAAATGACCGAAATGAATTAAAGTGAAGTGTTGTCACCTAAATTTCATATTTTAATTAATTTTAAAAAATCTAATTGTCGTGTCGAAAAACTATTCGAATCCCTGGATTCAGAAAAATCTCCCCTTTAATTTGGCCCCAAATTTGTAATGATAGAAATGATATTTCTAATTTATTTTAGTGTTACACAAAACTGGTCTACAAAAACTCCAGATTGAAACGAATAGTTCTCCGTCCTAATAAACAGAAGAGCAATAAAAGGAAAAAAAAAAAAAAATTCTTATATAAAATTTGTTAAAATATGACTTTTTTAAATTATATATTTGTGTCAAATAAAATTTTATATAAAATTAAAATATTAAATTACAGCATTTTTATTTTCTTTTATTTCAATAGAAAAAACTATTGAATTCGTAAAAAATTACAACTTCTTGATTTTTATCGATTTATACGCTTTGAGAAGCTAAAACACGATTTAACCATTTTTAGAAAATGTCTAGTTGTTTTTATGTAAGTCTGCATGTCTTTATGTTTGTGGGACAAAAACATCTGTGGCAGCTCTAGCTAAAGAAATTGAATAATTTTTACAGAATTTGAATAAAGAATTTGAATAAATTTTGATGTACACTGTTAAAAATTTCGCTATATGGAGTAAAATTATAAGTAATACCATAATATGGTTCAACCTCACTTTTTAGTTTTCTACTCCTTGAGACTGAATTTCGGTGGCACCAAAACATGGAGAAATGCCTTGGCGTACATGCAATTGTAATTCCCTTATGTACTTAGAAAATGGTGCCATTGGCGCGCTGAGAAACATCGCCTGTAAGCCGGAAAGGAAATTAAAATCTATGAAGTAATGATGTGGGTGATATTATGTAATTCAAAACCAACATTCATTGCACGAAAAAAAAAAAAAAAAAGAATTTTTTGTTCAATTGATCATTAACCACATGTTACAATAAGAAAGTTTATTGAAGTATAATCTTTTACGAAGAGAGAAAAATCTATTATATAGTCCAGGAAGTATGAATCAGTGAAATTCTTTTTGAAACCAAACCAATCTTAAATTAAAGAGTGTGGTCGAAAACGTAGGGTTTGTGCAACAGCTTACCCATGTATCAAGATAAGATTCTAGAATATTTAGCCCCTTTTATCAAAATCAACGAAACACAGAATTATCGGGCAAGAACAAGTAGCACTGTGCCAGAATGTTAGATTCGCGATAAGAAGGTCTTCAGTTCGATCCCCGTTAGGTCGAATGTTGTATTTCGTTTTTATTTAAAACATAATACTATTAATTGGCTCAACATACAGTTACCAAATCCTGATAAAAGATTAAACCATCGTGTAGTTGTAGCTACTTCAGTACCATTTTTTCGTTCAAATTAACACTAAATTTTTAACAGTGTATTAGCACCTTGTTATAAATTAGTGCCTACCAACTTTTAGTGTAAATCGCCCTACAAGTGATACTGCTATACTTGCAATATCTCCCATTTAAGGCAAGGCTATATAGCTTCTGTTGTGTATAATATACGAAGCTGCTTACAAAATTTAATATGTGAAAGGGTCACTATGAAACATTGTCTTTTCTCAGGTTCCAGGATTTTTAAGCCTCAAGTCCCAGGTTCAAAGCATCCCGCAAGTATACCTACAATTGATGTTCCAAACGTGCGAATAAACATCAGAAAAGGCTTACATCTTGGAAAACAGATGACAGCACCAGACACTGGGAAACGTTCACAGCATAAAGCCTGAAACACAGTGCAGCTTTACACTCGGATAACAGACAGGAAAATCTGATAACCGCTACTGTCCACACGAATAATATCACTCGCACGATTTCATATTCACTGGGATGGGTAGCTCCATCGACGCCATTTCTCGGATAGATTATCAGAACTTACTAATAAACAAGAAGTTAACCTTCTGTCCAGAGGTATGTTGATTGATTTCTATGCCATAGGTCCCAGGTTCAAATACAACTTCTGCAATTCAATTTGGGTGCATATCGGCCGATAAGTTGCGCTAATATGCTACAGTTTTCCTCTTTGAATGGGAAGGCTATTTCGTGTTATGTATAATTGCACAAAACTTGATGTGTGAAAGGACCATTATAAAATACTATGCTGACTGAATTTAAATGCACGTCGGCTGCAATAAATCTTTGAAAAAGAAGGCTAAGTCTCATCTTTTATGACATATAAATGCATCAAACTCAATATATAAGATATGCATTATGAGAATGAATGCTGACTTAATTTGGGTGTATATTGGTCGACAGGTGGCGCTACTATTACTCTGTTTACGCTATTTTTTCATATGACTACATCTTAGCACCGGTTGATTAAAAATGCACGAAGCTCCATACGTTAAATCTTTTTTTTTTTTTTTTTTTTTTTTGAGAAACTGTGATTAAAATATTGTGCATATTAAGCGCACTGTATAGAATGATATAGGAGAAAGTTTTGTGATGGCCACAACATACATTCGGCAGCAAAAGTATCCGAACTGCAATTCTAAAAAATTTGTTTTTCGAACAAAAGAATGTTTTTACTTGCAAATGTAGAAAAACATTTCGATAATATGAACAAATATAAAACAATTTTGTAAATTTGTTAACAATATACCTCATGTTGTCACAATAAAAATAATTTCTTACCTATAATTAAACTGTGGGAACAGCTTTAGTATCGGATCACCTTGGCTACTTTTAATATTTTTTGCTGTTTTGGCAATGAATTAAAATGGCAATCGCAATTATGTAAATACCTTGGCGAGGAACGTCTGAGCTACTTCGTTGCCAAATTTCAAATTTCAGAAGAGGGCTTATAGTAAAGCTGTTCTAAAATTTGGTTTAAAAAAAAAAATCTGTATTTTTAATCAAATTATTTCTACGGATTTTGAGAACGTAAACTATTTTGAAAATCACAAACTTCTGAAGAAATCTGTGATCATTAAAATCAATCTATATAAGGGAAATATCTTATCTTATGCTCAATAATTCTTGGATAAGCACTTATACTAAAAATTTAAATGCTTAAATTATTTTGCATAATATTATAATTATTCATATTATTACTTTTTTTTTTTTTTTTTTTTTTGCTTTTGCTTTCAATGTATATAATAGAAAGGTGTTAATAATATGTTAAAAGTAAGAGTAAAAAAGACAATATTTTAATACATGTTTAATGAACATTTTAAAGATTTTGGCTCCTTTCCCCAGAATTTTAGAGCTTTAATTCAAAAAACGCCTTAAAATCTAGTTTGAGTATACAATCCAGAAGATAGATTATAATATAAGATGTAATTTTTGGATTCATGCAAATGCGCGTAATAATAAAGGAATAATATAAGAAGAAGAAGAAAAAAGCGTTGAGAAAATTTTAAAACTATTATTATTATTATTATTTTAATTGCGAAAGAACTATAAAATCAGCATAATGTATTATGTTTAAAACTTCCAACACGTTAACTACTAATTGACTATTTTTATTAAATATTTTCTCTTTCTTTTTCATTTGGAATTGCATTGTACACAAGAGTTTTATTTCCGTCCATTAGTAAATTAAGAGCAATAGGCTATACAGTTATATCTTTTATGTCTTATCTTTTGTTTTAAGAACGCATCTTGCATCTCTTTTTCTGCCATACCAGAATATTTATGATAGTAGACTTACTGAGATAGAAAGATCCTTCCCCGTGCAGTTACTAGACTTTCGAAGGAAAGAAGTGTTGGGGCTGGCGACTGTGAAACCTGGAAAAAGAAAGAGTAATTGTTAAAGAACGTATCATAAATTACATGAAATGCATTTACAAATACAAGACAACAATGTTTTATTATTACCACACGAACCACTGTTTTAGTTTATAAGATAAGTAGTAACCAGATAATTTGTTATTCGAATTGTGAAGTCAATTAATATGTAAAAAAGTAACTGGAACTGAAGGTTGTAGCTCAGACATTTGGAGAGGAAAATTGTTTGATACTTCGCAACCTCCAAAAATTAAAGCTGCTCTCTACCTCTTACAATTTCTCAGTCTTCGCTCATGAAATCTTACGTAATTCTATAGGAAAATTTGCTCTTAGAATTAGTTATTTCTTATTGATTTTTTTTTTCTTCTGTTTTCATGTTAAGAAAATTCCCAACCATTGTTTTTCAAAAGTTTGCTTTTTTAATTTTTAATAGTATTTAATTTTGAGTGTCTAACGTGTAAAAATGCATTTAGCTCATTTTTCGCTTTTTTTTTTAAATACTTATTATTAAAAAAAAAAAAAAAAAAAAAAAAAAAGAAAGGAAAGAAAATGAAAACCAAAAATAAACGATTCTGAATTTTTAGAATGTGAAAACGGAATTAAAAAAAAAAAAAATACATTAGATACTAATAAGAATTTTTTCTCTGGAATAACATGGACTTCTGGCACTGATAGGTACACTGTTAAAAATAAAATCCAACATTTCACCAGAAAAATTGTCCCAATTTAGCTGCAACCAATATTCCGGTGCAATTTTTCACAAGTTTAGTGGCATCATTTCAGTAGTGTGAGATTTAGCACCAAAATATTTGCTGTAGATAAAAATGCCTATTTGGCACCATAGTTTTTTTTAACAGTGTAGAAATTGCCCGTTATCACGCGTCCAATATCTTACAACTTTACAACGTAAATATTATATACAGTCTGTAGCGGTTTTATTGCCGTAACCTCGTGTTATCTAAGTAAAAACATAGGCAGGGAGTTTTTTTTTTTTTTTTTTTTTTTTTTTTTTTTTAATCGAGGGTGAACAGGTATTATACTTTAGAGGTATTATATTATTACAGGTATTATACAGGTACCTTTTCAGGTATATATACTTCACGATAGATTTCCATTTTCCCCTTTTTTTCGATCTTTCTCCCCAATAATTTAGCAAGAATCCTTGTTCCAATTACTTTTTTACACACTCATTATATCTGTGTGTCACAGCTTTTCAATGATATAATTATCCTCATTAAAAGATACTTCAATTAGCTTCCTCTTTATAAATTAATAATAGGAACTAGTATTGCCCTATGGTCGAAATTCGACATTTTTTTTTTTAAACTAATTATTTAAATAATAATTATTGAATTTCAAAATTTCAGCACAAGAGGAATGGTAAAATACTGCAGACAAATTTTGAAAATAAGCCTAATACTACCTATGTCTTTTTACAGGAAACTTCGTGAACATTGTAAAATTCTTTGTACAATGTGCTTATTTTACAAATTGACTTTTTATCTTAAATACCACTACATATAAATATTTTGTACTAATTTCTTCGATTAAATACATTCTATTTTTTGGCAAATATAGCGATAGATAAAGTTACTGGAAAATGAATAAATAATTAAATAAACGATAATCTACGAAATACTTGAATTTAAATAAGCAAATTAGTTTTTCTAGGCACAGCAGCTTAGTAAAATTTTATCTAATTTATTAATAGTAATTCCTATAGTAAAACTTTATTAAATTTTAAAATTTTCGTAATATACTACTGGAGTCAAATTTGTTTAAAAAAAACACCCTTATTAGGAATGATCTATGTGTTTTGAAAAAATTTCCGCATTTAATTAACACTATTTTTGATAGAAATTATTTATGTATTCAAGTTTTTGGATGTTATAAAAAGTTTTTTTTTTTTTTTAATTATTTATCTTAATATATCTATACTATTTTTCTAAAATTGTTTACAATGAAAAAAAAAAAAAAAAAAAAGTAATAATAACCTATTTCCAGTGCCCGCAGCAGTCCTATATTTTTACGTGAATTTTATTATTTTCCCACAGCTTTAATCAATCAGTATATACTTTTACCTATTGCTTCAGCTTTAAAATCTTGACAGGAAATACATAAAAAAGTAGTGGTATTAAAATAATAAAAAAAAAATGTGAAAATATAGGACCGCTGCGGGCACTGTATTTCATATTTAGTATCCCAGCATCTTGTGCACGAGTCAAAGTTAACATTTTCTTATTTTATATAAAAGGTTTTCCAATAGGAATGATACAATTTTAAATGGTTATAGAATGGCAACACTGTGTATTATTTTTTTACATTTCTTGTATCATTTGTGTTTAGTATGCTATGCCATTTAATAATGCAAAGATACACGCTTGAACAACGTTTCGAAATTATTAAATTGTTTTATCAAAATTAGTGTTCATATGTGAATAGTGAGAGAAATGTGAGAAGAATTCATTAACGATATTATTTATTTAATCGACTCGATCGGTTGTGATTTTAGGTAGATTCCTTATAGGAGATCTACTTATTGCAATGGTTCTCATGACACGACTTTTGGGAAATTTCTTCATATCTTCACCGATCATGACCCCTAGAACCCAAAACCGCCCTCCATTCAAAAGTTTATATATATATATATATATATATATATAACGCTTTTTCCCGTGTTAAGTTGTAAACACGATAATTGGAGTAATTTTTATTTAAATTTAATCAGCTCAGGATACGTTGTGAGGACAGTAAAAATCTCGGTCGAGTTCTACTCAAAAGGAGTGAAAATAGTGGGGGATGGAAAGTCCCCCCCCCTATAATTTCTTTAATACTGAAAATAGGAAAATACTTCAAATCAGGCGAATTGCCGCCTTACCCTAAAGAACAATTTTTGTATTTAAACTTTTTCGATAACTTCAATTGCTTAAAAGTTACAAGTTAAAAAGTGATTTATCGTCAATTGTGATGAAGCCGACTTTTAGGTAGATTCCTTATAGGAAATCTGCCTATTGCAGTGGTCCTCATGACACGACTTCTGGAAAATTTCTTCATATCTTCACCGATCATTACCCTCTAGAACCCAAAACCACCCTCCGCTCGAAAGTTTATTAACAGGAGTAATTTTTATTTAAATTTAACCATCTCGGGATATGTTGTCAGGACAGTAAAAATCTCGGTCGATTTCGTAGATGGAGCATCCAGCTCAAAGGGGGTGGAAATTTTCATTTGCCCAAATTTCTTTAATATTGAAAATAGGAAAAACTTCAAATCAGGCGAATTACCGCCTTGCTCTAAAGAACAATTTTTGTATTTAAACTTTTTCGATAGCTTCAATTGCTTAAAAGTTACAAGTTAAAAAGGGATTTTTCGTCAATTGTGATGAAGCCGACTTTTCCCCAAATTCGAATGTACTTGCTCTCATCTGGAACGGTAAGTTTGTGAATTTCATCGTTTGAAATTTCGTTTAAAAGCGATAGCAGCTGCAAGACCGTTAAAAGGGCCAGATAAAATAGAAGTAACGGTCCGATTTTTTTCAGAATCGGTACCATTAAATAGAGGCAAATTTTATGAATCCAGGAGTACAATTCCTAATTGATGCGATAATTAAAATTTTTTTAACTAACTAAACTAATATTTCTAATGACAATAAATGATTTCTCAATAAATCATTCAACGAGATAAATATCCCGGACAAATATCTAGGAAAATAAATTATACAAAATCCTTTGGTGTTAAAATTTTTACGTGACATCTAAGTTACAAATTAACTTTCAATCCTTAATGCAATAAAATTTGCAAAATCATAACTTCGAATCTGATGCATACGTCACGTGCAAACGATAATAAAAAAGATCTCTGAAAATATAAAAACCATGGTAACCACTTTAATTAATTATTTAAAAATATAAAATTAAAATAATACCTTAGTCTTAATAAAAATACTCTTGGGATGAATAGTTTGGAACACCGGTTTAGGCAAGAATTTAAAATTTACTATTGAAATTGAAAGTAATACGTTACAGTTTCCTTTGACTTTTTGTTGTTATTTTTTTATATTGGTCTGTGAAGAGATATGAGGTTTAAAGAAAATATAATGACGCCAAAGCTGCCATTCTCCACGCCAAGCTCGCCAAATTTTGTCATAAAATAACGAATTTCGTCGCCAATAGCTCCCTCTTGGATTCATCATTGCTGAGATTGTATATCTTTATTGCTTCTATTTGCTGAATGATTATGATCTTGTATTTTAAAAAATTGAAACATTTACTGACCAATAAATGTAGCCTAAAATTTTAAATACAATGTATAAAATCCTTTTGTAGTTGAAAATTAAATTTCTTGAAAACAGAATAGCGACGTAAATAATGCAATGTGTGGGAACAAAACCATTGGTTAAGTGTATGTTAATGCATATGTAATATTTTTTTACTTTTGTAACATTAACGGAAAGGAATCTACATTTGCCTTTAAGCTTGCCGAAAAAAGATTTTTTTTTCTTTGGGGATATGTTAAGTCACAGGTTTATGCCGATAATCCAATAACAATTGAGCAATTAAAAACCAACATTGAACGTGTTATTCGTGAAAACAGCAAATTTATGTGAAAGAGTGATGGAAAATTGGGTTGACAGAATGCGGTATGTACCGAGAAGTCGTGGTGCTCACATGAACGATATTATTTTCATACTTAATGTCATACTTTCAAAAAAAAAAAAAAAAAAAAGTGTCTCACTGAATAATTTAAGTGTGTTTTTTAATTTTTAAATTGTATCACTCTTAATGGAAATCCCTTTATGCATGTAAATGGGGTGGTTAATGACCATATTAAAGTTTTATTTATGGAAAGGGAATAATTTAATTTAATAAACGTTTTTTCCTTTTCCTTATTTTTCTTTTCTTTTTCTTTTTCTTTTTCTGTTTCTTCTTTTTTCTTTTTTTCTTTCTTTTTTTTTTGTGGGGGGGGGGGGGAGGGAGAGAATAGCTTTTTCCCGAATGAATTAATTTACATAAATATAAAAATAAGTGACTACATGCATTTTTAATATGAATGCAATTTTATTCTATGCTTTTCCATTATATGCATATGATATGTTTTTTGATGCATTTAGCATACAAAATATGACACTTAAGATGAAAAACATTGTGTGAGAAAAATGTTTGCATTTATGATATAAGAGTGGATCTGGACATAAATAAAACGAGAAAAATACATGAAAATTTTTAGAAATTTTTAAGAGTGTCTTTTGAAAAGAAGGAAAAAACTGGACTGTTTCATACATAAACAAATTTTAGGGAGCGAAATGTGCAAATTTGAAAAGAGCTTTGTCGAATCTCTTTTATACTTAGAATTTCAAAAATTTATTCATATAAAAGATTTTTAGAAAATATATTATGCTTGTTCTTTACAAAATGTATTTTAAAATATTTTTCGGTTTTTGGTCTTGTTTGAGGACCAATTCGTTGGCATATAAAAAATAAATCAAAGTAAAATAAATAAATGAATAAATAAAAGAATTATTCAGTGGATGAAAGAGGTTTTGTAATATTTAAAATATATTTATCAAATTCTTAGATCTACTACTTTATTATGCATATTTCTTTTTCATTCAAATAGAATATATCAATTAAGCTAGTAGATAATGTTTGTTTCATTTTTTCTTTTCTTTAATAATTTTTTAAGAAATTGCATATTAATCAAAATTAGTCCACCTTTACTAAATTAGAAGATGAAATTATCATTTATGTTAATTGACTTTTTACAGGAAATAATAATAATAATAATAATAATAATAATAATAATAATAAAACTTAATATCAAGTTTTAAAAGTACAGTATATTCAGTTTCTTATATTCGCTTTTCTTTTCGAATAAATCTAACTTTTGGACACATATTTAGAATAGTTTTTAAAATACATTCTTTAGAATGAGTCTTAAAATAGCTAATAAAATTATTAACACACTAATATTAACTGTAACAAAAATATTAAGCTGTGACATGCTTGTATTATTCAATCTACTTTTGAATGTTTCTTGATTGCTATTACTTTTATTATTATTATTATTTGCAGTTTTTAATGTATTTTATCTGTTACGTAATTGCATAGCAATTACATGAGCTGGTATTCCCTCATTTGTGATATTTATAGTTTGTAATAAAATTTTTTGTCATTAATGTTTTTCAGCGCAATATATACCCAGGCACCGATCATGACAAATTGGGGCCCTGGGCAAAGCAAAATTGGGGGGCCCTTGAAAATAATGCAATATTATTTATGTATGACAGATGATCAGAAACAATATTTTCAAGGCTGTATGTTTAAATAATCTAGTCTTTTTCACATTATTAATTACTATATTAATGTTATACAATTACACATAATTGAATACGGAATGTCTTTGTTCTGACGATAGCCTCATAATATCTTTCTGAACAGGCAACAACAAAAGAGCACTATACAGCATTTAATTTATACTAAACGGGACCTGACATATAAATTTAATACTCATAGATTTACCAGTTTTACATTGTCGCTGTACTGTCATTTTTTGCACATTTATATTAATTAGAAAGGGACCTACTGATTAAAATTAATTTAGAACCACTACGAACATCTCTTCCTAAACAAGGCCCAAACTCAGCATCTCCTGATTCAGTTTTTAGAGTGTTTACTTTTTAAGCACTAGTTGAGCAGCAGAAATAGAAAAAATAAAATATATTCAAAATGAAATTTCTGTTTTCGAGAAAGTTTAGTATTTTTTAAACAGAACATATACGTATATATGTGTTTAAATTTTCCTTGAAATAAAAAAGAAAATTTTGCAATTTAATATTATGACATTTGGGGGCTCCTTAATGTCCGGGGCCCCTGGGCAAAGACCCAGTTTGCCCATGCAATAATATGGGCCTGTACATACCTCAGCAACAAGAATTTCAAATGAAGATAAAAAAATTTAAATCCCAATATTTATAATTCCGATTCTTGATCTCTCTAAACCAAATTTTAGCTTCTTTCTTTCTTTCTTTTTTTTTTTTTGTGTGTGTGTGTGTGCGTGTGTGTGCGTGTGTGTAACGAAAATGTAAAAAAAAAAAAAAAAGGCTTGGGCTATTAAAGAAGATAAACCTTCTTTAAGCAGCACAGAGCTCCTATATTTATATAGAAGCTAGAATATTTTATATAGATAGCTAGATATATTTTATTCATAAAAGGTTATTAAAATAGTAACTTTGAATGTATATACTACAGATTTTTGAAAAAAGATTTTTCAAATTTTAGCTGATAAAAATATAATAGTTTCTTTCTTTCCTTTTCTTTTCTTTCTTTTTCTTTTCTTTTTTTTTTTTTTAGTCTTTAAATATGCTAAATATATTGAACATTCTATCAAGTTCATTAGCAGGAACTTCTTCATCTGTACTATTTAATTTTCAGTGGAATTGTACGGAATCTCAGTTTAGTAGTTACATTTCGTTTGTTTTAAAATCATTTAACCTTTCTCTTACAAATGCGTAACAGCTGAAAAGAAGTCAATACATCTGATTCAGGACAGAAATAAAAACATCTTAAATAGATAAAAGTTTGAATTAAGCACTCGGAAACAACTAACAGAAAGACTAGAAATAAATGAGGAACCAAACAGAATTCTTAGAACTTGTCAGTATACAGACAAAGTCAGATTACTAGGTACTTATTTCGACAGGTCAATATGTTTAAACAATTCTTTAGAGAGAAGTGATTTCACGATCGATTTAGATCGGTAATAAAATTGATATAATCCTTTGTTTTATGCTATTTTGTATTTTATTTATTCGTATGTATTTTTTAAAATAGTAAAAAAGGTACACACTACCTTGTTTTAACATATAAAACTGCTCTGCATGAAATTGCCTCTGACACCACTTTAGCATATTCTTATGTGAAATGGCCTCCTGAATCCGAATATGATGCCCATTTTGCCCTATCACCCACCATTTTTTAGGATTGGCCCCCTATTTTTATCATTTTTTGGTGATTTTATGATGAACATTTAATTTTTAGGAGGGCGGAGGATTATTTAACCATTAAATATCTTCTGAGGGGCTACAGAGTTGGAAAATTCTAAAACACGGACATTTGCGACAAGGAAAAATTTTTTGGGGGATTTGCCACTAAAATTATGCATTACATATCTTATATTTTTTAAGCTGTTAATAATGTTATTTTTTAAACTTTATATTTTTTGGTTTTAGGAGTCAAATTAATTATTTTTTCATTATTCAAATCAAATTCATGGTCATAAAATTATCGAACAGGGAAAGAAATTGAGGGAGGGGATGGTGTATCTAGAAAACGGTGGGTGACTGGACAAAATGGGAGTCATATTCGGATTCAGGAGGTCATTTTATATAAGAATCAGCAAGAATGGTATCATAATTCGATTTTTTTTTTTTTTTTTTTTTTTTTTGCAGAGTAGTGATTATCAAAGCAATATGGAAAATATTTTTTTAATTGCACTTTATAGAGACTTGATAAAGATTCGAAACGTTTTATGAATAAGAAAAAGAACATTTTTCAAGCGTCAATGATAAAAAAAAAAAGAGTGGAGTTTACTAGACTGCTTCATTTTAATTATAATACTGCTGGTAAAAAAAGAATATGAAGAAGGTAATATCATGCAAATTTTTAAGATGATCAAAAGCATAAGAAAAATACGTATAAGCGACCTTCAATGACGTAAGTAAGAGTAATAATCATTGTAGAAATATATGTGACACAAAATAACGCGTGTTACTTGTGCATCATATATTTTGTTTCATTTTAGGTTTGAAAATATATTTTTAGGGCTAATTGTTATTCAAACTATAAAATGAAGTTAGATTTTCTATTTTATTTTTTTGTATGTATCATAAGACTGGTATTTAGATTTATCTAGATCTATTATCTATCTATCATATCTGATATTTATTACCTCTTGTGCATACTTTATTTTCTTTCTGGAACTAACGTAGGCATGGCAAATATAGAGAAGTGGAAAAAAAAAAAATCTAAGTTTATAGACTATATGAAATAAAAGATTAACCTCATTTGTAATTTTGTTTCAAGCTTAAGTTTTAAAATGTTTAAAAAACAATTTTGTAGAAAAAAAAAATTATCGAACAGTTAAATTTTTTATTAAAAAAAAAAAAAAAAAAAAAAAAAAAAAAAAGGAATTTTTTTTTATATACATTCACAAATAAATTGACTGCATTAAAACGATATGCATAGTTTAAAGAACTTCCAATATAAATAATAATTAAAAGTAAATTTAGAAATTAATTAAATGATTAACAATGCTTTAATGCTATAAATTTCCTATTTTTTGCTAATAAGCCTTCTAGGAAATCGTTTTTCTGGCAAAAGATGTATTCATGCGATTTAAAGATCTTTTTAGAAAAAAGGAATCAATATGTGTGAGGTCATCATTATTCTACTTGAGAAAATAATGACCTGGGGATATATTACTGCGCAGATGATTGTTGAATGATATCAGCAAATGCATTTAGTATGACCGTGACTCAATTTCTTTTAGCGATCATATACATCGTAATGATTTTTCCATCCTTCATACATATTTTTAATTTATTCTCCAATATTTGAAGCTATACTAAACTTCTATAAAATGTTTAGGCATTTGATTGATTGGTACTTTACTTTTGTAATTCTAAATAATGACTTGAAGTAATTCCTACACATGATGAATTTAAATCATCAAATAAAAATAAGTATATAAATAGGCAAAAAAAAAGAAGGTCTAAAATTTCTTTTGTATAAAAATTCTACTTGGTAAAAACATATACATTGAAAATTTTAATATTCTGACCTAAACAAAATTTCGTTATGGACGAGAGAACTTATTTTTAACCTGTATTTAATAGATTTTTAATTTGGTGCCAGAAGCATCTTATATCCATCAAAATACTTCGGAGTTAAAAAAAAAATAAGCTTGACAAAATAAATAAATTAATAAATTAATTAAAATAAATGAAATAAGTCTTACGTTGTCTGATACCTATGTTTATTCCATATTGCTATGAAATTGGTATTTAGCCTAAAGTTATATTTCTATTAGATTGTGCCAACTAACGCGCTTTTCTTCATTTGATACAATTATTCTTTATAATTTAATACAATAGTTATCTTTTAATTTAAATATACAAAACACGAAAAAAAAAAAAAAAAAAAAAAAAAAGATTGTTCACTAAAAAAGTGAAGTTGTTTTCCTTATAACGGTTGGTAGAGGATCAAAATTGTGATGGCAGGTCTCCGGACCACCTCTAGGGGTACAGTCGGCTGCAAAATTATTCGAGCACTAGCAATAATCCTTGCCAAAAAAAAGTACACTTAATACAGCTTTGTTAAATAAATCCTTGTCGAGTCATGTTCTTAATCAGTCTAAGAACATGATTCAACAAGGATTTACTTAGCAAAACAGTCTTAAGTGTACTTTTTAAATATAGGAATTATTGGCTAGTGCTCGAATAATTTTGCAGCCGACTGTATGTCCCAGACCGTCGCCAATTGCCCATCTGCGCAGCACTAGTGCGACGTAAAATCCAACCATCCATATAACGGTTATAAAAATAACTCTTAAAACGTCTTTCGCATTTTTCTCTCAGTTTTATTTTATTTTTACTTTTAATTGATGCCAAAGAATAATAACAATAATAATAATAATAATAAAACTCTCTAAAATAAAGTATTTACTAATTTTTAACGCTTATTGGCATGTTTGGAAATTTTTTTTATGTAGATAGAGCGTCACTTATTTGTGTCTGAGTGCGCGTGAGGAAGGGAGAGGGAGGGATTTCTGGCCATTATACCTCTAAAACGAAAAAATATAATACCATAAAACTCTATATTTGAAACATGTTTGTTGTATAGATGATTTAGCCAACTTTTGATAAAAACTGGAAAATAAGAAATGGGACCGTGTTTTAAGAACGCCTCTAACGATTTTTTTTTAAATAATTTGCTACGTAAACCCTTTTTTAGATGTCCATTAGCTGGTAATGCAGGAATATTGATAGATGTTCAGATTTGGTACGACAATTTTAGATCTTGGAAATGTGTGTTAAAAATAAATAAATAAATAAGTAATAATAATAATTGAAAACAATGTCTCTAAGACTGTTCTTTGAACTCGCCATATTTACTCCTTTTAAATGTCCTCTCGTATTTATTACTTGATTTCTGGTGTACAAATAAGTTTGAAAAATATTGGTGAAATTGGAAGTAGGACAGATAGATTTCAAAAGCGGCTCTAACGATTTTGAATGCATTAGTTGGTTCGTACATGAAAATTGATAAGATTCTGATTAAATAGACCAGTTTTAGATCTCGGAAATGGGTTCCTAAAAAAATAAAATAAATTAAATAAATAAATGACAGAATTATGTATTTCATCCGGTATGTAATTTTGCTGCATTATGTACATGTGTTCTTACACATGCTTATATTTTGAGTCAGAACTTCATTGACATTTGATTAATTTGGGGTACGGTTAAATGGCAAAATTTTTTTCAATAGTTCTTGTACACATTTTTACACGTTTACACATTTCGCTCATCAAGGCATGTTTTAATTGACCTCACAACCCAATTATTCAGGCATGTTCTCTTCTGAGTTTACACACTTTTCTCTGACTTAATTATTTGGCATGTCTTGTGTTCACATATCAGGTGGTCGGCAATGTTTTAATCTGATCTTTTTGTTATTCTATTTTTATAAAATATAGTTATCGATTTATAAAAGATAAATCAATAATAATAATAATAATAATAATAAAAGTTACTATATCAATGGCATCCTTAAATTACCAACTCAAACTCAAACTTAATTATCTTGTTTTATTTTTTATTTCATTTTGCACGCATGCTCTTTATTTTCTAATTCAAAATTATTAAAAAAACTTTTTCGATACTATTCGTTTCGAAACCAATTATTATTAATTTTCTTTTCTTTTTCTCCCCCCCCCCCCCCCAAAAAAAAAAAAAAAAAAAAAAAAAAAAAGATGTTGATGAAATTCTGGCAAAAGCAGAATTTAGTTTAGTACGGAAGACTATTAGTTTTTTTTTTTTTTTTTTTTTTTTTTTTTCTTTTTTCAAATTATAACATTGTTTTCAAATTATTCATATATATTTTCGATAAATTTTCAATTTCGATAAATGTCCAACTATCATAAAACTGGTATCGTAAAAATTCGTAAATTGAGACTAATAGTCCTCCGTCCTAAAAAAAAAAGAAAAAGAAAAAGAAACATGTTTACCGATTTTCTTTGAACTCGCTATATAAATTCTTTTTTAGATATCTTTACAACTTTTGTATTTATTGATTATTACTATAAGAAAACTGGTAGGCATCTAATTAGTTGGTAATTTTTTTATGTCTTCTAATTACATTATTTCTAATATGCACAGAAGTAGGTAATGGAAATTGTATAGTTGTTACACACTAGATTTATTTTTGCTTTTTTTTTTTATGACGACAGCATTTTTAGCACAAAGATTTTAGATATTTTAGCTTTCAATATTTTTAGTTTAGCGTAGAATTAAATTTCAAAATTAATATGAGAGAGAGAATTTTGCGTATAGGACTAAAAGTTATGGAATTAAGTACTTTATGAAATTATTGTAAATGTATATAATAATTAATCGCAAAAAATGGTTTAAATTTCGTGGCTTGAATGAAAAACATTGTAATTGAACTGGAACTATTTTTACGCAACTGAGTCGCATATCAGTGGATGTTATGAAACATACGTTTACTTAATATACAGTAGAACTTGGATAATTCGAAATTGAAGGAACCAGAGAAAAATTCGAAATATCCAAAAATTCGAATTACATATACTATTTTGTCAAAAAAAAAAAAAAAAAAAAAAAGATATCAAAAAATTAAAAATCTACGGTTAAAGATTTAACACATAAACTTTATACCTAAGAATACTGCTACACCCCCCCCACCCCCCTCCCACATTAAATCAATATTTTTTACGAGCTTAATTATTCAACACTTTTTAAAAAATAGTTAGAAATTTTTTATTTCTTCTTTAAGTACAATCTTTGTGTCATAGCATTTGACTTGATTCAAAATAGAATCTACTTACTACATTAGGCATGCACAGCTACCAATCTAATCCGGCAAATTGTTAGTACCGCCTCTTTTTCTACACCAATTAATTTTTAGAGTAATTCTCTTGAAATGTAGCTACGATGAATTAAGAAGAAAAATACGCTAAAAATTATGTGTTGTAGAAAAAAGGGCGATACTAACAATTTGTTGGATTAGGTTGGCAGCTCTGGGCATGACTTTCAATTAAAAAAAATCTCGAAGTTCTTGTATATTCACCATATCTTCTGATGCACTAGCTAGGGACTTCTCTTGTATTTCTTTATCCTTCTTTTGAAAGACGGTTAAGATATATAATGTAATTTAGCTGAGAAAAAATCCCGGGAACAAATTTTACTGTAATATTTTAAAGGTAATCGTATGAAAAAACGATTTTTTAACATTATTTTAATATAAAATTCAAGGGACTGAGTAAAAAATTCGAATTATCCAGAATTTTGAATTAAACAAGTTCGAATTATTCAAATTTCACTGTATTGCCTTTTAACACTTTTTTTTTTTTTTTGTGTGTGTGTGTGTGTGTGTGTGTGTGTGCATTTTATCATATAGATCAACAATGTATAGACAGAACGTGCCTGACACTTTCAACAAACAAGTTATTATTATTAGTTTAAAAGACTTAACTCTTTTAATGAAAACTCACACATATTTTTAGCGAATCCGACTATTGAAGAGAACTGAACTATCTGAAAACTTTATTGGTACAATTGAATTTAATAGCTACAATTTATTATTTTTTTAAACTCTGTTGTTTTAAATTTATGTCTGCCGTTTTATAAAAACCTGATATACCTGTATGTATTCACTTTACATAAATATGCTTCATTGTGGGAAACTAAGAATAACACTTTTAATAAAAAAGCACCACAAAACTGGCGTTATAAAAAATATTACTTACAAACTTTGAATAAACACCATAAAATGCAATAAACTCGCAACAATTGTTTCGGGTCGAAAAAACACACGACCCTTCATCAGGCGAATAAAGTAAGCACGAATGCTGTAGTCAAAGCGGCAACGCACTGTTTATTCAAATTTTGTAAGTAATATAAGAATAACACTGCTAGGCATGGAAATGGCCTCTGACACCATTTCAGCATATTTTTGTGTAAAATGACTTCCTGAATCAGAATATGACGCCCATTTTGCCGTATCACCCACCTTTTTTTAGGAATGGTCGCCTATTTTTATCATTTTTCGGTGATTTTATGGCTGTAAATTTGATTTTTCGGAGGGGGGGGGGAGATTATTTTAACCGTTAAATATCTTCTGAGAGGATACAGAGTTGGAAAATTCTAAAACACGGACATTTGCGACAAAGGATTTTTTTTTTTTTTTTTTTTTTCGGGGGGGGGGGGGGGTGATTTGCCACTGAAATTATGCACTACATATCCTTTTTTTTTTTTTTTTTTTTTTTTTTCAGAGAAGTGTATACGTAAACGAATAACATCCCATATAGAACAGAATGTTTCAGTTATGTTGTTATTATGTTACAATCTTTCAAAAACGTAACACATTTAAGTATGCTCTCTCATACCTTTCTGAAACATTCGCCCTTTTTGATTTTCTATCTGTTAAGTGATTGTAATGTTTCTGTTACGTATCTGATTTTTTGTTACGATCGCGGACATTTCTACGTTTTTGAAACTAATCGGAAAGCAATCTGAAAGTTTTTAAACGTTTCTGAAATATTTATAACGTTTCAATGTTATATGATTGTTACGTTTCTGGAACATTTTGTGCTGTTAGGGATTAGTGTGAAGTATGGACAATTTTGATAACATCATTAAAATTGTATTATGAATTCATTAGCAGATTGCTATAAAAACATTCCTTTTTGCTGAAGAACTTTCGTTAAAATAAGCGAATCAGCTGCACACTCGATGCCTTTTAACTTAAATTAGTAAAAAGTAATTTATTATGAAAACTTTGCAAGGGTTCCCCAGTATTATTATTATTTATTATTATTATTATTGTTTTCTTTTTTCAGAATTTTACTCTGTAATTTCGAGTCATCGATTTCATTCAACAATGCAAATAGCAAATTAATCTTACTTGTTATTAATTAAATAAAAAGAACAGGTTTTCTTTATGTGTTTAGTATAACTTTCACTTTTGTCTTAAGTTTACTGCTTAGAAACAGATGACGTTTCTTAAATTTATTCTTTGAATTGCTAAATATTCAATAAAGTACTTTAATTTCTTTTGTCATTTGAACATTTAGACGATGGCATTAAACTTTATTTCATCAAGAACGTTGCAGAAAACTAAAAATAGAGCCTATTTCTAATTAACGGATGGTTAAAACGAATTCAGCATGAAAATTATTTTGCATTCTGGACGGTTTCTTCGACATTTAGATAGTTTTTTTTTTTTTTTTTTCCCCAGCTTGAAAGCTAAATTTTGATAGAAACAGAAACAAAAGTAGAATGTTTTCGATGAAAAATAATTTTACTTTAGATACTTTGTTTATATATAAAGAAAAAAAAAGTAAAAGTATGTTGATAAAATTCTAATAAAAAGAATTCATTTATACCAAAGAAAATAACTTGTTTTCATGATATGGTGGACGTTATAAATATATTTTTTTTATTACTGTCTTACAATTATTAAACTTTGAATATATATCCATTGATTTACATAATATTAATAATAATAAAATACTCGAAAGGTATTTTAATTTTAAAAAAAGGCTAAATTTTTAATAATAATAATAATAATAATAATAAAATCAAAACTATCCATGCTATCTACTTTTTAATTTTTTTCTTTCGATTTCATATCATTATTGTTTCACAATATATTCTAAAAATATTTCAGATTACTTTGTGGATTTATTGATAAATAAATAAATATGTTTTCATATTTAAATATTAAAAACGTTTCATGGAATTTCAGCATTCGAACATAAAAATATTTTTTTTTAAAGTGATCCATAAAATTAGACCGAAGTATTTTTAGAGTATATTGTTAAATTACAATTATTTAAAATCGAAGAAAAAATTTAAAACAAGTTAACGTGGTTAATTTAAAAATTACCAAGTTTATTTCTTTTTAATTTAAATAGTTTTCTAGAAATTTTGATGAACTTAATATTGATACATTTTAATGTATACTCAAAATTATATAACTCTAAGATAGTAATTAAAAAATATATATATATATTCAGACAGTTCTAAATAAAAAGTAATCACACATTGGGATATTTATTTAAAACTAGACGAAATAAATACGTTTAAATATATTTTACTAAAATGGTTTATAAGATATATTCCGAATTTATCAGTATCTAGCATTACATGTCTGATATGGAAATAAAAGAGGAAATATATTGATTACTTCAAAGAAATTTTGTATTAATATATATACATAACGTCGGTAAAGTATCCTTTATGTTTATTTAAAAAAATCAATAATTTTAATAAATCAAAGTTTAATTTCAAAGTTTCTAAGAAATGCTGTATTTCCTTTGAACTGAACAAAAATACTTTGCATGCAGAAACTTGATTTTTATACCGTAAAATTTAATTTATACAAAGATTAGTTAACATACCCCTGTTGGTAATAATGATTTTTAGTTTCATAAACTTTGTAACATCAAACGTAACATTCAAATTTTCAAAGAGAGTGAGCGAGTGAAATTAAAAAGAATGAGAGAGAGAGAGAAGACGAGTATATTAATATGGAAGAGCATTTTTTAAACTCAGAATTTTTAGATGAAAAATGTAATAAATATTTTCACTACAAAGCCTTAATTAATAAGCTTAAAGGAGCGTACATTTTTCTTTATATTGAGAACTCGAAAGAAGGAAAATAATTTACATTATTTTGTTAAAAAGTTTTAAATCTACAATCAGTTTTTTTCCCACTTGTATAGAATTAGAAAATCATTGATGTTAAAGTCAAATGAAAATCAGCGCAAATATTGTAATACTAAAATTGTTAAGTACATTTTTTTTTTTTTTTTTTTTTTTTTAACCCATTTGTTAACGCTTTTTGCTTTCTGTGTTTTAAGGTCAAATTTTCAAAGTTGAGTTTACATATATTTATACGTTTAGAGGTAAGCTAAGTTCTAAAATCAAGTTTTTTATGATCAGTCTTCGGGTTTATCCGACTGTGCGTCTGTTATAAGTGGAATTCAAGAACAAATATTAGTAGGAAGTCCAAATTCGGTATTCTAAATCTGTATCTTATGGGGATGCTATTTTAAACTTTTCATTAATATTGAACAATGGATTTGCATATAGGTACATGCAAAAGTATTAAAATACATTGTCTCTATGAGCGATATTTCAAATAAGTACAGTTTAACACTTTTAGACTTCCTCTAAAGAATACAAAATTGACATGTATGTATTAGCGTTAAGTAAATTAATATTAGTATATAGTATAAAAGTTTTGTGTTTTGATACACTTTTACATCAAAATTTACAAAAATTCGTTAATATATATATATATATATATGTGTGTGTGTGTGTGTGTGTGTGTGTGTGTGTATACACATTTCAACCACTAACAAAGAATTTATTAATGTGAGAAAAAGTCGCTTACTATAGAGAAATATAGGGAAAGACATCTATTCTTCACAGACGTCGAAAAACAGATATGCTTTAAAAATGGCAGAATTTATTATAGTTAATTAATTTATGTTATTAACAGAACATTACTTAATTTCTTTTATTTCTAATATATAATAAAGAAAGATAATAACTTGAAATTCTCGAATATAATTACCTTTTAATAACACAAATTGTATCTAATTTTATAACAGCCATTCGAAACTCTTAATTTTAATACAAACTATCGTAAACGATAAAATATTCTCCCTTATATAAGTCCAATATTCTCCCTTATATAACGATGCCGATAAATTTATAACTGTAAACCTTAAATGTAAATCAAATGATGTAATTTAATTAGTTTACGATATCGCTTAAACATTAACATCAATAGCGAATGGAAACTTCAAATCAGCTAATTTAGGAATCGTTAGATACAAATTTATAATTAAGATATGAAGCATTTTATAAATTAGACATAAATTTAATCAAAATGTATTCCGAATTATGTTTCAATCAGACTTTGATCAATTAATGTAGGAACTTCTATATGATATTAATCAGTGTTAATATTTTTTGAAGAATTCAGACAAATTATAAGAATATATATTTACAAGTTTGATTGAATTTTACTAAACATTCTAAATAAGTTTATTCATTTTCCTTTAACAAAAGTATCCGACAAAAAATGTAATTTGCCTAATAGAGATGCCAAATATAGTACAATGCCAGACAACTTACTGTAATAAAAAAAAAATATATATTTTTTTTCTAAAATAATAGACTTTGAGTTTCAAGTGCTTTATCCAATAAAAATTGTAACCGTCTCGATTGATTGTAAACAACCTTTATATTTAAATTATTAATAGTAAATTTGCAAATTCATATTTCACTATTCTTGTTACTGTATGTGTGGCATTTGAGCATAATACGACATGCACACATGCAAAAAAACGCACAGATAATTAACTGTTGGATCGTTACGGAACTTGTTACGGAGATAAATTTTTGGAAAATATGCAAATAATTAACTATACAACTTCATTACGCATTGCTACCACAACGCACTGAAAATCCTGGACAAATGAAATGGTATGCAGTGGGATTTTGATTGTAGCTCATCTGTTTTGTGAGAATATTTTTTTTACTAGAAATTCTGTAACACTGCCATCGAAGACATCATTATCTGTTGACAGAGTATGAGATGGGAAGAATGATGATGGACACCAGATAGTGAGCTTGGTGAGTCGGCCATTAGATGGACAGGTCTGACAGTAATGCAAGGAAATGTTGTAACCAGCGGTTAGGAGATAGATTTCACATATTGCGCCCAGTCTTTAAATGCCCACAAAAGATCGATAGCCAATATAACTATTACATCATTCGAGACGCATCTACAGCCCCAACTGCATCATTGCGCAGTGTTAGAATACAGGGAGCATCTTTACTGCATGCCCTTGCGCCTGTCCATTGGAAGACGCCTTGCTGAAGGAAGGAAGGTGCCTTCCTGAATGGTGCGAGGTGCCTTGATGAAGATCATTTGGTTCCATGGCATGTGTTATGTGTGCTACTTATAAAATGTCATGCACATTGGGATTGAACATAGACCACATACAGATGGACTACGCCAAGAATAGGATTTACCATTATAGTGAATGCCTTCAATATGGGAGCGTAATCTGATATCTTCATCTTTTGCGGTCGGTGTCGAAAGTCAAGTGACTTGAACTTTTAATTCTTCTACAAGAAATACTTATTTTTATAGGAAGTCAAACAAAATGTTTTCGCTTACAAAATAGTTTCTTATAAAAGATTTTTTTTTTTTTTCAGTTAACTTTGACATTTTAACTTTCCATACATGTGAAAATCTAATGCTAAAATAAAATATATATGTACGATAAAAAAATTAAAAACTCAAAATTACTTTTAACCTACGAAAGAAATAACATAATGTTCATTCTTCCTTTTCTCTTCCGCTCCACATCATGGGGAAGTTAGTTTACGTTGCGGACAGACCAATAGTGCGGAAGAACGGTTAAGTATTGAAAGTACATTGGGATGTTCATTGTACAACGTCACATCACTGTTACTGATGGTACAGTAGTATGTAGGGGTCATCGCATATGGCACAAATTCAACTTTATCATTTATTCACTGTATAATTCATCGGTACATAACATCTTACACTCACATGTGTTTTCACTCATACTAGGGGCCCCAAGAGCAATTTTTAACAGGATAATGCGACGCTACAGAATGCGAAGGCATCACAGGTGTGCTCTGCTACACTAACACTCGTCTGCACGATCCAAATATTAGTCACTAATCAACCACATCTGAAATTATTTGCGGCAGCAAGTTGTTCAACCTAGGATTTGATTGAAGAAGGAAGGTACTTACATTTCTGTAAGTATTTCTGTAGGTCTTACAGAAATAGTTAATAAAATCACATATAATACTATACAGGAGTTTGTTTTAATGTATTTTCTAATTTCGTTTTGTATTTAGGCAAGGTAAGGGAACCTCCAATTATTTGAATTTTTTTCTGATAGAAACTTCTTGTTGCATTAATTATATAATCATTTAATTACTATATTAACATTGTACTTAAATATATATAATTTTATTCCGTTTGGAATACGTTATCTTGGTACGCAAAATTTTCTGGCAATGAGAGTAGCTTTTTAAAAAAGAGATTATGCGAAGAATTGTTTAATTTACAATATGAAATTTATTCTTTTATGCCAGTAAATACATATAATGCATTTAAAAAAGAATCTGCTTGATATATTCTCACAGTAATTTGAAAAGTCAATTCAATAAGAAAAAATAAACTCTGCTGGAAAGAAGCTTATATACTTTTCAAAATAAAAAAACAACCTATATACATAAGATGTAGATTTAAAACAGTTAATATTTTTACAACGAAATGAAAAAAAAAAGGCTTTATATAAGTGATAACTGGTTTATATTTACTGATGTAAATGTAACAGATTATACCGTCACATCTAATACATGAACAAAGCTGTAAAAATTATAATATTAAATAGCGCTATATCAAAAACCCACCAATCTCATCATTACGATCAGTGTATAACGCAGCACAACATTATGTAATTAAACTGATGCGATGCTACTAAAAGAATCACGTAGTTCAACATTTGTTTAAAATTACATATAAAACGCATAAATATTAAGTTTTTAATTAATTAATTAATCTATTTTACCATGTTTTTATTAACTTCTATTCTTGTTTGTTTGTTTTTGTGTTTGCTTGTTTGTCCGGTACAAATCTTGCATTCTATTTTTAACTAACTTCCCTACTAGCTAGACATTTGAAACTTTCACAGTAGGTCAGAACCCGGTGACAACACAATACTTCGAAGTCAGATTTTCGAATTTTTGAATAATTTTCTTTTAAGTAATTAAAATATGAAAATAACAAGCTCCTAATAGCAATAAAAATAGTCATTAAAATAATAGCTATAATTTAATTGTTGCAAAAAATAATAATAATAATAATAATAATAATAATAATAATAAATAAATAAAAAATTACGAGTTCATTTTCTTTCGACATAAAAATAAATACATTTAATTAAATGTGAGCGTTAAAAAATTGTAAAAAGTTAATATGCATCTGGCAAAAATTGACGTCATTATCACTTTAAAGATTTTTTACACATTGATAAAGTGCTAGTGTAGTTCGTGACGCAAATATGTGTTGTTCTGAAAGGATTAATATTTTATTTTTAAAACTAACTTTTTTTTTCTTTTTATTCAAATTTCCCGTAACTCTTTAACCAATCACATCAGAACGTCCATCTTTAGAATATCGATAATAAGGATTTTCTCGCCAAAAGTCGCCAAAAAAGTCGCCAAGGGCAAAAAATCGCCAAATTTGGTGCCAAATGCATTACCTGCCTATTGGAGCTTTTTAATGCGTTTTAAAGGGAAAATTAAGCAATTTTAACGCGAAAAAGAGCTGGAAATGCAGAAAATTGACATTTTGTCCACTTACTAAGCCTCTTTGAAGGAATTTATACAAAAATAAATACAATTATTTACAATTTCGTAACAATACGCATTGATAAAGTGCTAATGTAGCTAGTTCTATAGCTATGATTCAACAGAAAATTTAAAAACATGGTTTATAAAAAGTTGAGTGATGAGATTTCTAATAATTTGGAAGTGTTTCAACTCTGTGGAAATACATATATATATATATATATATATTTATTGCAAGATATCATTAAATTTGCCATAAAATAATTGGCATAGGTGAACCCTATGCTAACTGATGGGCCATCTCAGTTCTTCATAATCTCATATAGGGCATAACATCCATATTGAAAGAAATAAATTTGTCCGGTCGCTCGACTCTGGCAGACTGAAATGAAATATCCCACTAAACAGACTACCAATCGTTCACTTCGATAGATTTACCTTATCCTAATTTGTTAATTAATTTTATTGGGATCAGTTTCGCTTTTTATTTTCTGTGCTATTACAATGCAATGATCCCCATAATGCCAATTTATGGGAAATATTCTTCTACTCTGCTATGTTAAGAAAATTTTAAATTTCGAATAGCGTACAAAATTTTCAAATAAGAATTTCGTAGTCGATTCAATCCAGTGTCTTAAATGATATTTTAAATGTAGTCTAACACTTTTCCGATTACAATATCCCTTAAAATGATCATTTATGAAAAATGTTGCTGCATTATACCATGATAAAAAATTTGTTAAGTTCAAATAACTTACAAAGTTATCAAAGTTTAATTTTCATAGTTAATAACAAATGCACATTTTTTTTAATAAACAGAGAAGCTAGTTATTATAAAAAGTTTTAAAAGGATTTTAAAAAATCAATAGATCCATGCACAATCGCATGGATCTGGTAAATTTCATCCATTTTTGAATCCTGATCCATTATAAAACTGACATGGATTATCACGAAATTAATTAAAGGACTTGAAATTTTTAAATTACATATTTTTTTTTACAAAAACAAGTTATTAAAAAAAAAAAAAAAAGAGTAAAAAAAAAAAAAATTGGCTTCTGTTCCATATGGAAAGAGAAATTTCATATCCTTATCATCATACTAAAATCACAAATATTTATCAAATTAACCATTAAAATGAAAAGCACATAAACACAACAAATAGACCTAAAATAAATTTAAAACTATTTCCAAAAACCGAATTTACTTTAACTTACTATTTCAAAGCATTTCTTTACATATTTCGAAGTCTGAGAATTATTTTCAAATTTATCTATATGAATACATTGCTCTTTTAAGAAAATGAAATAAATTGTGAAAAAGAAAGAATGAAAAAAAATTAACTTTTTTATTTCTTTTTAACATCTTTGATGCAAGTTAATAAAAATGAAAAGAGAAGAAAATTATGGAACAAAAAAGACAAACAAATTTATTGCGTATTTGAATTTTTTTCTTTTTTTCAAACATACTTTTATAGGTTTTGAATTCGCTGTATTTTTAATAAATTGATAAAAGCATAACATATATCATTGGATTTTTGCAAATGTCACTGCAAACTAAGAACATCTGTTTTTAGAAAAATCAGTTAATTCTTAAAAAAAAAAAAATAATAATAATAAAAAAATTCTTTCATAAGAAGTATTATTTTTCTCTTAAGGATGACGTATGTAAACATACAATTTTTAAAATGAAGCTAAGATTTATTTTCAAAATTTTATTTCAATTCTAACATTTTATTTTCACTAAATATGCATTAAAAAAAATTTATGTTAAAATAAAGAACACAGACATTTAATATAATATCTTTTAACTATTTGACTATTACAGCGGAATGAAATAAATCTCTTTTAATACCTACAATACTGAACGTACACATAAATAATAACTATATTTATGCTATTATTACGTTAGTGTATTTGTGCATTTATCAATGTACACATTTTTAATCTAGCACATAGGTCACTGGCTGCCGAGCTCTGCCAAAACGAATTGCAACCAACCAACCATATAAACGACGCGACGGTGGACAAGCGAATGTAAAGGGTTAATATTCTCTTCTGAACATAAATCCATATGGAAATTGTGAGAATCTCAAAAGGTTTAAATGTAATATAATGAAAATTCTTAATTGCGGATACATGAAAGAGATCCCCAATCATACCATTATTGTGTCTAATTTTTCACGGATGTCTTCGAACTATAGAAATGAGTTTGATAGCACACATTAAGTCTAACTGCAGCTTCCTTCTGTAAGGATAGTAATTGCGTTATCTATCAGTCTTGCTTTTGATACTCTTTCCCACCAACTAAAAATTACAGTTTTACATTTAAATTATACCTTTTTTAATAATTCTCCCCCCACCCCCAATCTATATAAATAAAGCAAAGAGTTTATCGTCAGAATACATCCGGGTGGACCACACCTATTTTTGATTCGTTTAGATTTAACCACTTTGGTGATGAATATCGGCCATTTTTTTTTAGTAAAAACTGATGAATTTTTTAAAAAGATACTGCATAGATGTTATACTTTTTTAAAAGAGCTCTAAAAACTGTCTTTTTTTTTTTTTTTTGGAAGGACACTATATACATCAAGTTATTAGATTTAATGGTATTATGTTGCAAAGTTTCACAACGCGATATCATTCGATTGCTTTTATGTTTAAATGAGAGTCTAACATTAAACAAAAAACAGTCTAATATTAAAGAATAATGAATTATTTTTAAAAAATAATCAGTTTTGAAGTTCTAAGAGCTGCAATTTTTAAATTACAGCGTATTTATTTCCCATACATAATCCATTAAATTTGTAAACAATTGTTGATTCATTCTTGAGAATCATTCACATAAGACCATAGAGCATTGTTGCAAAAATGAGTGCAAAAGGGAAGAAATACTTAATTTAATTTAATTTGTAAAATGTCATTTTGACTTTTTGGCCTTAAAAGGAATTTTTTATTGTGTTACAAAGCCCAAAATGTGATATAAAAATTAAATAATAATTCAATTCTTTTGAAAATTCATTTAAATTTAGCGGGCGTGGTCTGATGGTAAAAATAAATAAATAAATAAAATTAAGCAATTCAAAATCAAAATCAAAATCTGTCTTCTACAGATTTTTGTAGTTTCGCTTATTTGTGTTTCCTTATAAACAAGGAAAAATGTTTAAGTATACTTTATTTCAGGTTACGGGATATAACGATTTCAAAACGAACAGTTAAAAACAACAGTCTTTGCGTATTAGTAACATTTTGAGCTTGGTTGTATGTATGTATATTAAATATAATAATAAGCAAGAGGCCTCCGGAACGATGTCACGTACCAGCACTCCAAAAAAATTTCTGGAACGCAATTTTATTTTGATAAAATGGATGTCGTGTTATATCAGGTTTTAATTCGTTATACAATGTAAACCATTCCACCCGTCGATACAAAAGTTGACATACTTATCAATCAGACAATAATCTATCTAACGACGTAATTTTTAGAATAATAGGATAATTAGTTCAAAAGATATTACATAAAAACTAAGGCTGTGCCGATTAATCGATTAATTGGTTCGGTTAATCGACCAATGCTTAGTCCCGATCAATTTTTTTTATCGAGTTAGTCGGATCGATTAATTCGATTAAAAATTTTCAAAATCCGATTAAAATTTTCAAACTACGAATTAAAGTAAAAATATTCTTCTGCCTATAAAATATTTTTTCACATATTTTGCTAACAAACATTCTAAGAAACATTCATCAAATAATAAAAAAGAAAAAAAAATTAAATAAATAAATAAAAATAAAACCTCTCAAAAGAAGTTGTTGCACTTTTGTTGATAGAGAAAAGGGGGAGGACAGTTTTTAAACAAAATGCTGCTTCATGTGCATACTGGAGCAACGCCACCTGTCTGTAGCCTTCTACAGAAAGTGTTGGCTAGTGCAATAGTATTCTCAGAAACAAGAAGCTTTCAAAAAATAGAAATGCTAAAGATTAAAAAAAGAAAAAAAAATAGAAGGGATTGAGATTTTCACTATCCTTTTGATGGGGGAAATGTCAACAGAGTTTCACAGTATCTTCAAGCGTTTATTGTCTGTTCAGAATTGCTGATAGTAACTATTGAAGTAGAAACAGAAAATAACATTCTGTGTTCTAGTCCGAAGTGACAAAAAAGAACTAAAATATAATATATTTTTTAAAAATTAGATTTATTATTCTATCCTCTGCCTATATAAGAAGAAAATATAAGATTCAGAAAAATTTTCGATTTTCGATGAAGTTACACGTTTTGAGATTTCCCGAACTCAAATCGACCCTTTTTATAAAATATCGGACTTTTTGAGTTCAAACACTGCCCTTTATGAACCAATGGAATTAATTTAACCGAATTTAATATTTGGCTGGACCTTGGTTAGACATGGCGCCGACTTGCTTTTAGGCTATATCACCCAACAGGGATCGCTTTCATGTTGCGATTTCCTCTCATTTCAGGAAAGGCTCAACATCTACAGTGTACCAAGCTTTGATAAATACATTATATAAAACTCTGCTAATTCAGTTTGAATGAGCTTCATTTTCAGTTTCATTTTGCTTAGGAGAAGGCAATAACTTTGCTTTGCCTTGCTTTGCAAAAAAGTGGTCGAGTTTCGACTACTGGGTGGTACTAACAAATTAGTTATTAGCAAATTTTAGTTAGAAAAATGAAAATACGACAAAAATATACTGAAACATAGGCAATATTTAAGCACATGGCATCAGTTCAATAATCTAAAGAGAAAAATGACGACATTTGCCTGATGCAATAATTTTATTGAAAAATGTATTTTTAAATGTTGCGTCTTTACAATCTTTGCAAGCACCATCTTAAACCTAGCAATACTTTAAAGATATACTCAGAATATGAACTACTGTCATAGCGAATATGAACTATTGCCGTAGCTCGACTAAAAAAAAAAAAAAAAAAAAAAAAAAAAAAGCAATAAAAAAATATAATTAAAAGAGGTACTAGGTTTTTTTCTTTTCTTTTTCTTTCTTTCTTTCTTTCTTTTTTTTTTTTAACATAAAGTTATGCCAAAATAAACAAATATAATGGTTTCTCCAACATGGTGGCAAAAATTTAAAAGTCTCCATGGGATCCTATATTAAAACTGCACTGAAAAGTGGAAGTAAGAAAAGTGGGTCATCAAACAGGAATTTTACTTTGATACCTTTCTTTGGATGATTTTAGTTTCAGTATCGCACACTACTAATTTGGTATAAAATATTAATTTGGCTTCTGATGAAAGAAAAAAATAAATAAACTGGCTGGTGAAATTAATTATAAGATTTATGAGTTTCAAATTATAATGGTAAATAAAAAGAGAAATAAATTGCAAAAATTTTGCACGGGTTTGCTAGTGTGTATATATATATATATAGAGAGAGAGAGAGATAATTAGGAATATTCCGGCTTCATTAATCTTCATTCTATAAGTTTTCTCTTTAGCATCTCTCATATCTGTCTCACTCGGGTCAAAATTTAACATTTAAGTTAAAATTTTTCTCTCTATTTCTTATACCCTTGATATTTCTGGGCTGAAGATCTCAACTTGAGGGACCAAAATAATAAATCCATATCTTATATGTGACATTGTCCTATATATTTTTTTTTTCTTCTTCTTATTTTATATACTGGATGCTAACACCAGCCTAATATTATTATTATTACTTTTTATATAATGGGAGGTAGTAGATTTATTTTAAACTAAATACATTATAACTATTTTATATATTCTTTATTTTGAAATGATACAAATTAAGTAATTTTAGGACAGTTTTCTTGACAAAGATACGATCTTTGTAGGATTAATTAATAATATATCTTCTTTTACAGTAGATCACTATAAAATTTCCCTATATTTTCTTCTTTACAAAAACTATGTCTTTACTCCCCTCACAACGCGTGTTTAGAGTGTATTTATTTCTGAAATGTATGCGAGTTGTGTTATGCAAATACACGTCATTGTATAAGCGGATATTGAACAGACTGTATGTCTTAAATTGGATTTTCATATTTTTTATGCAACCGAGTTATAGAAAAACTAATTTTATCATTCGGTCATAAAAAGCAAGGTACTCAGCAATATTTAATATTTCCTTACATTGTAGTGTAAAAATTAACCAATAATTAGATTTTTTTTTTTTTTTTTTTTTCAGGGGGGGGGGGCTATATATTTCCTGATTTTTATTATTTTCTTTCATGCAATTTTTCTTTATTTTATTTTATTTAAAGTTATAAATTTATCACATTCTTGAAACATTACGTGAAAAACTAGTTGGCATAGGTGGACTCTGCTCAGTTCCCCATCATATTTATGTTGTCATAAATTTCTAGTGGGAGACATATTATAATCATGCTAAAAGAAATGAATTTGACCAAAGCTTGATACAGTGACAGAATGAAATCCCCGCCTAGTAGGCTATCCACCGTTCATTTCGATATATTTATCTTATTCTAATCTATTAATTTATTTTATCAGGGTCATTTCTGTTGTTTAGTTTCCATGCTAAAAATATATTTCCACGATACTCTCACAAATAATTACTTTACGCAAAGCATTATCTCTTGACAAACACCTATATCGTTTCATTTACTACTACATCTGAGAAAGTTCTTTTTATGGATTTTCACCAAGAAAAGAAAAAAAAAATCATTATGCCACATCATTATGGCAGGTTCCCCTTCTTGCATGATAAATTACGCATATAATTTTAAAACAAACCGGAAAAGTTTTTCGTTTCTTTTAGAATTTTTTTTTTTAATTCTCATAGGTTCGAAATGCAAAGTATTTCAGAGTTTCTCACAACTATATGGAAATTTTAAGTATGGGGGGAGAACGTAAGTAAAACGAAAAAAAAAAAAGTAGAATTATGTACTATAATAATTAATGTCAGATACGTATAAAATGCATAAAACGATAAATAAAATGTTAGCAATAAAAATAAATAAACTTATTTCTATAAATTTCAAATACAAACTTTTTTTAATAATTAGGGTTCAGGACAGTCATAGAAATTAAATGGTTCCTGAAAGATCACCAAGATTAGGATTTAGCAGTGTAAAAATATAAAAGGTCAGGCTATTTACAAATTATTTAAAATTAACAGCTCAAGCTCGTTAATTTTAATATATTAAACTAAAAAACTATTTTTCTAAAAAAAAAAAGGTTGAATAAAGAGTGTAATTGTCAATAGACAATTTGGGGGAAAGCTACAACATAGATGTTTTTGTGATCAGCCAATGATTGATTGATGAGCTGAATCAATAAAACTCTTTGTTTCAATCAACAAAATAATTTTGTTGGTTTACAAAAATATTGGTTGAATCAACAAAATTACTAAAGTTATAAAAGAACAAAGAATTTGAGTTCTGGTAATTAAATTTTTGTTTCGGGTTGATTTAACAAAAAAATTCGTTGTTTATTAAAAAAAAAAAAAAAAAAACTGTCTAAACATAATTTATCTCTCTATGTGTTTTCATTCTATTAATCCTAATTCACGAAAAAATAGAAAACTTTGACTTTAGTAATTAATTTAGTAACATAATTAATATAAGCCAGATATTTAGCAACTTACAATAAAATGCATCGCAAAACTGGTATTGAATGATGAAGAACGCAAACAAAAGTATTATTGGGAAAAAAAAAAAAAAAAAACACGAAACAATTAAGCCGGCTGGAAATAATTATCCACGATCCTTCATAAGGCAAATAAATGTAGACACGAGTATATTGTGAAAGCGATAAGCAACGTAATAACATAAAGGTAGCAATGATACAGAATCTAGACGATCGAAAATATTCCAAAGAGACTGACTATTCAGTGATGTTTTCCAAAATTAACTAAAATAGATGTCAGAACTTAATTTAAAATACAAGGATTTCGATTTCTGTAAGGATACCTTTACTAAAATTTTATAAATATATAAACAATAATATATGTTTCATGGTCCATGTTTAATTATTTTATTTTATTTACTTATTTCTTTTACTTTTTTTTTTTTTTTTAATATGAATAAAAAGTAAATAGATTTATGTACATAAAAAAAAAAGATTTATAAATACCGGGTAATCCAAAAGCCACAGAAAAAAAAAAAAAAAAAAAAAAAAAAAAAAATCAAAAGTATTGACAGTAGCAGCACTATGTGTTTTTCACTTAAATGCACTGAAAGACGTGGGGGTTTTTTAGGTAAAAGATTTATTAGCAAATCAGTTTAAGTTTTCTTCATCAGGGGGCGCTTTAATTGTGAAATTAATTGTTTTCTACAGTCGTGCAGTATACTGAACAACATAACTAGGACTATAAATGCTCAATCTCACAGCCGTTATTCATTTGAATGATCGTCAGACGTTGCGCATTGGAAATTCTCCTAAAAAAAAAAAAAAAAAAAAAAAAGCGTCGGTATTCGCAATATGTCGTTATTTGATCAGGCAGATCTGTTTAAAATGTGAGAGGAAACTGCGAATATAGCACGATATGTTGGTGAAAAATCTAATATTTTTTTCTTATGTAAATAAAAAAATCCTCATGCTTTTCTGTACATTTCAGCGAAAATCGCATAGAGCTACGGTCAGTACTTTTTGAATAATGTACAGTCGGTAACAAAAGTGTCCGAACACTAGCGAAAATTCCTATATAAAAAAAAGTACACTTAATACTGTTTTGTTAAATAAATCCTTGTCGAATCCTGTTCTTGGTCAGTCTAAGAACAGGATCCGACAATCATTTATTTAGCAAAACTGTATTAAGCGTACTTTTTCACAAAGGAATTTTTGCTAATGTTCGGACACTTTTGTTACCGACTGTATTTTTAAAATTTTCTGTGACTTTTGGATCACCCGGTATGTTTTAGGTGACAAATTGTCCTCCATGCGTGTGATTCTAGGGACATTTATTGATGATTGGGAGAAATCGTTACTATTTTGACATGCTGGGGGGAACCATAAGCATTTCTAAAATAATAATAATAATAATAATAATAGTAATAATGATAATAAAAGAAAAAAGAAAAAGGGCGCATACTGTTTATTTTTGTACAGCAGTTTTACGATATTACGCATGCCTTAGCAAAAGGAAAGATACATAAAATGTACTTTTTTAAGGTGCCTGCTTACCTTTAAAATGCAATTTTCGGCCAAAATTACGATTTTCTATTTTTGAGTTAATATTAAAGCCTGACATTTTAGCTTTCTAAATCAGTTTAAAGTTTGTTTCTATCTCGCTTAGAACCTGAGTTACAGGCATTTTAATATTAGTCACTCGCCAGTTTTTGAAACCAGAAGTGACCGGAAATGACCCGTAAATGTTTGTTTACATAAATGTTTTACTCAATATAAGCATCAAAATTTGTTACTGAATATAAAATGAATTTAAAAAAGAAAATAAAAAGCTTTGAAATAAATCAGGAACTTATTAAGATTATTTTTTGTTTAATAGGTAAAATCTTATTTTTAAATCTGTTTTCTGCATTTTCCTCAAAATGAGATTTTTAGCATTTTGCTTTATCCCAAAACATCACAACTCCAAAAGTTATAATTGAAACGTTATGAAACTTTGACAAAATACTCTAGAGGAGTTGTTTTAGGGATTAAACTATGACAATGAATCAAGCTAAATTATTTTTTTTTTGTTTGTTTTTTTTGTCGATAGAAGTTATGAACTGTCATGTATATTCATGACCTTTTCAGCATGTAAAAATGTTATCTTCTCTAAAATATTAAATAACATGGCTATACTTTTTAAAGTAGTTCACTTCTTTAAGGAATTTTCAATAAACTATATAAAATTTACAGATTAAAAATATCTTTATTTAAATTTGACTTATGATGTTTTGTAAAAGTGCTTTTTTTTCGCAAATTTTATGCATATTTTGAGCCTAAATATCAAAATATTTTAAAATTTGTATATTGTTTTCAGGTTATTCACTGTTTTTTTTTTACTATATTCTATCATATAATGCACATAAATAGGCAATTTTTCAATTATTAAAAAAAAAATCACCTCCGACGGTAGGCAGGCACCTTAACAGCTGCGTTGTATCAACGCCAGCATACTGTAAGTGCGCCACACATTTTCGCTGTTGAATCGTCTGCAAGTAGTTCATCTGCTATACGTAAACGAACAGTATTGCAAAATTTTTGAAATATTACATCATTCTTTATGTACAAATACTTTCAAAAAGTTTTTAAGTGCTACAACTAACTTTGCTCTCTCAATTAAAATGTTTAAGATTTTCGTTATTGGTATTATGTGTTTCAAATGTAATGTTTCGAGAAAACTAAACAAAACTACTGAAATAATAAAATTTCCGAACTTATCACCACATATATTTTCAAATATATTACAGGATAATATATCACTTACGGTGCCTTCTCTAGAATAAACTTTATTTATTGTTGCATTCATTATATATAAGAAAGTTTCTTTAATGTATCTTCAAAGGGGAAGGGGAGAAAAGCTAAAAACTCTCAAGCGCGCATTTTCTCTGAATACCACGTACTACTCCGTGACAGAAATTGCACGTGATTTTAAAATGCGTGTGATTTTTATACATATATATATATATATATATATATATATATATATATATAAAAGGAAGAAAAATATATTTCTAGGAAATATTTCTCGCCTAAAATTGAAAAGAACTCTAACTTGTATATGAGCAAGAAAACGAAATACGTATTCTCTAAACAACAAAATGATAATCGAAACATGTATTACGGGACGTGATATAATTCAAACTAAAGTAGAAACCCATTATTGTTAAAAAAGAAAAGAAAAAAAAAAGAAACAACTTTAAAAGTTTTGTTTATTTTAAATTATTAATTTTTGTAATAGTTCACATAGAAAAAAAAAATATATATATATACTAAACTTTTCAATGTATGGGAGGAAAGAATTTACTATTTCACTATTACTTTATTCTATATACATAAGAAGAAAGCAATGAATTTGTAAACATTTTCGACTTCTGGATTTTGGCGGTTTTACACGTTTTTGGCGTTTTTGAAAGCAGTTTGATAATTTTGGAATGACGTCTGTCTACCTGTGTCTGTGAGTCTGTGTGTATAGATCAATATGTGCAATCTGCATTTAATGTAATGATTCTGTGTCAATAACGGATTATGAATAATGTATATTATTAAAAATGTACTTGTATTATTTATTGAAAAAGAATAGAAAGTTATTTCGCAGTTAGAATTTTAATAAAAATTGTTATTTACATAAATGCCCGCCTTCTCTTTTCGCTGATGTCTTTCTTTACTTTTCATAAAGAAAGACAGCGAAATACACAGCGAAAAGAAAGACAGTGAAAGACAGCGAACTTATGAAAGACAAGCTAAAGAAGATAAAGAATTCGAAAGACAAAGAATAAAGATAATTTTTGAAAGCTAAAGAAAGATAATCGAAAAGAAAGACAGCGAATTTATGAAAGACAAGCTTTTCATAAATTCTTTACTATACATGTAAATAAATATTTATTATTAGGTAATAGATATCAGTCTCATAAATCTGAGTACATATATGCTAAAAATTCAGTAAAAGTCAGTAAAGAAAAATTTCAATAATCATGATTACCGAAAACAAAGTATTCTGTTCATTGTGCAACTACATTTTATAACGATTCCGAATGAGACTCCATCACTATAAAAGAATTAAATTAAAAATTAGATTATTATTAGATATAAGATTAAAAATTAGATTAAAATTATGCGTATTAAAGAATTTAAAGTGTACGATCAGATGTAATGTACTTGAACATTTTCAACTTACTTTCAAAATAATTTTAGAAACATTTTTCATCCATAGAGGATTTTAACCTTCATCAGTTTTTGACTAATTTTCAGTAGCTCTGTATATTGTATCTAAATAACATACTCACCATATAGTAAATTTAGCAAGTAATATCTAAAGAAATTTATAACAAAATGTGAAATGTACTTCAAAAAATGTTACTAATAAAATCCCCTAATGCATCTAAATTGTTTTGTAGGGTCCTGTAAAAAATGATGAAAGGTTTTTCATCCTTTATACTATAGGAAATTCATGTTTGTGTGTAGCAGATAAATGTTAATTACATTATGTGTCAAAAATATTCGTATAGAACTTATTTAAAATTCTGAATTATAGCTTCCTGCTGATATCTATTTTTAGGTTGTGTCTATAGCAGACCAACCTCTTATATTGAGAAAAAAAATGTACCGTCTTCATCTAGAACAAATAAGTAGTCATTTTCTAGATCCCACCTGAACTAGAAATAGAGATTTCTAAAATAGGCGTATAAGGTAAACAAATAACCTGGATAGACGAAATGATCGAGAATTTCTAGCCTACATTTTTTTAGATTGTGAAATAATATTATGAATATTATGAATGCCTTTTGAGTTCGCATTTATTTGTAGAGATTTTTAAATAAGTTTGGCTACGATATAGGAAAATGACCTAGAAATCTAATAAGGATTTTTAGAACTCGCTAGCAAAGGAAACTAAAATTTGTATGGATGACATAGAACTATTTGCACTAGAACCCCAATTTTGTTTCTAGATGTCAGTCACAGAATTTTTTCTCAGTGTTAAACCTGGTTTTCGATTTTAGAGGACCCCAAAACATCATATATAGCATAAACTCATTTTCAAATATTTGACCTCAAAATAACACTTTTTGATAGAAATTTGTATACACACACAGACACACACACACACACACACACACACACACACACACACACACACACATATATATATATATATATATATATTCGTGGAATGCTCCTGAGGACGTTGCGATTTCGACATGCTTACATTCATTTGGTTTTGTTCTATTTAAATTTTTTTTTTCAATGAGTACTTTAATTTTGTCTTTTGTGTAATTTTTGTTTAATCTTTTTGCATCTGTTCATATTTCGGTAATTTGCTATAAATTAAAGAAAAATTAAGCAAACAAAATTTAAAAGAACTATACATAATTATGAGAATTAATGCTTGTAAAAACTATTTAATAACATTTAAGATCGTCGTTATGCTATTAAAATGTCTGTTTGATGACAGAAACATATACTTTATTATAATGAATTTTCTTAGTTGTTATGTCAATAAAAATTTAATATTAGCAAAACAACTGAAATATTCAATATCCAATCCAGCGAATAGTATTAATTTGGAATGATACCAAATAAGCATACTAACTACGATTTTTAAATCTGCGAAATTATAATTATTTATTTTTATTTAAAAAAAAAGATAACTTTTCTAATATTTTTTATTATATTTAATAATGGGGACTTCTTTTTTTTTCATCCCACGCTATTTCTATGGAATTTTAGTCCCCCCCCCCCCTAGTTTTCTACATTCTAAAGTGCGGTTGCTATATTAAAATATATATTTTTGTATTAAATAGAGAAAATGAATTATTGTTTTATAATTATTGCTATTTATAGACCAATTTATGTAAACTAAATCAATGATATATATATTATATTTTAAAATACTATTATTAAGTTCGTATTTCTATCAAATGAATGAACTTCATTATCCAGTATCGTTCCAAAATTCATTAAAGAATGACGGTAAATGATGTTGATAATTTATATTTCAAAAATTGCTAATGTGAAAACTTTGTAGATTGTGTAATCTATTCAGTAAGGAAAATTTACTGCATAAAATATTTTTAAATTTATTTGTAAAATAACTATTCTCTCTGAAAAACTTTATCAACTTATTTAATTTTTGAAAAGATAAATGAATGGATTTAAAATAATGTTGACCATTTACTTTTAAATATTTGCCGAGAGAACAATATTTAATTTGAGGGATTTGTGCTGAGCAAATTATTTCCGAAACAGAATTTTTTAAAAAGAATTTTCTAGCCAGAAAACAAGTTTATTATTAATTTTATTTCCTAAAGTTATTGACATAAATCATTGTTTGCCTTTTCATTTCATAAATCTACCACAAAAGTCCTTCAGGAAATTTTCTATATAAAATTAGATTGCCAGGAAATAGTTTTGCACGTAATAAATTTTACTTACTGTTTCCTTTAAAAAATTATGCAAATAAATAAATAAGTAAAAAGGAGGAGAGAAAATAATAATTGGAGCTTTAGATTACGAAATTAGTTGCTAAGCAACACTATTTAATATTGTTATTTACTTTTCAAATAGTTTATAGAATTTTTAAATTATCAGTATTTTACTTTTCAAAAAAAAAAAAAAAAAAGATTTTTAAACATAATTTAATTTAGTATTTGAGTTTTATTTTTGATTCCTGTCAAACTTTTCATCTTTACATATTTGTAAACACTTAGAGTCTGTAGCCGAGTACTTCACATTATGCAAAATTCAAGTAATAAACAGAAAACAGTGACGATGTTTTGTTTTTCCTATTTGAAAGAAATAGGATTCGGGTCCACCTAACAAATAAAAATGCATTTTTTTCTTGTCTTACGGTTAACAAAAGAATATTCCTTTTTAAATTTATTTCGTAATCAAACTGTTTCCTGTAGTAAATTTACCGAAAAATTGGTATTAAAAGATTAAAAAGAAGGGAAAAAAAGAGGCTTTTGTAAATAAATACCATAAAATACATAAATATGCAAAAATAGTTTCAAATAAAAAAATATAAATTTTTTTCATTTGGCAAATCTATAAAACGTTTGTCCTGACTCGCTCACTTACTAATGAATCATCGCCGAATTCAAACCCCTGAACTTAGAAACTTTAAAATTAGTAAAAACGTGTCTTCCGTGGCGTACCCAAAAAGCAATTTAACAAAAATGGGCGTTGAAAGATTAAAAAGAAGAAGAAGAAAAGAGGCCTTTGTAAATAAACACCATAAAATACATAAATATGCAACAATAGTTTCAAATATATACTTTTTTAATTAGCTAAATCTATAAAACGTTTGTCCTGACTCGCTCACTTACTAATAAATACTCGCCTAATCCAAACCTCTGAACCTAGAAACTTGAAAATTAGTAAAATGTTTCTTCCATGGCGTACCCAAAAAGCAATTTAATAAAAATTGGCGTTGAAAAATTAAAAAGAAAAAGAAGAAAAAAAAAAAAAAAAAGAGGCCTTTGTAAATAAACACCATAAAATAAATAAATATGCAACAATAGTTTCAAATAAAAATATTTTTTCTCCATTAGGCAAATCTACAAAACGTTTATCCTGACTCGCTCACTTACTAATAAATGATCGCCTAATCCAAACCTCTGAACCTAGAAACTTGAAAATTAGTAAAAATGTTTCTTCCATGGCATACACAAAAAGCAATTTAACAAAATTCTTCTCCATTTAAGGGGAGAAGAAGCAAAACGTGATATTTTTTCCATATCCTGAATATCTCAAAAAAAAAAAACAAAAAAAAAAAACAGATATCCATAAGATTTTGTTTATAAAATATAAGTTGTACAAATACATAAAACTAAATTTCACGAATTTCAGAAATTTGGCCTCAAAGTTAAAAAACGTGTTTTTCCCAGCCCCTTGATATTTCAAAGAAAAAAACTCATATAGGTAATATTGTTCTTTTAAAATGTAATAAATGGTAATATCGAGAAAAGGGGAAAAAAAAAAAAAAACTTTTTAAGGCAAATTTTTAGAAATTCGTTCCCCAAGGGAAAAGAGAAACCGTGTATATCTCATGGGCGGATAAGCAGATGATTGTAATACTGTTGCTTCAAAATCTATATAATGTTTCCCTAGCGTGCACCAGTTACGATTATATTTTATCGAAAATATACGATAATGTTCTAATTAATAAAATATGCGAAAAAAAAATGACATTTATAAATGGACAATATTTAAACACACGCACTCAGCTCAATGATCTAAGAAAAAGTGAGGACATTTGTGTGATGATATTATTTTATGGAAAAATGCATTTTAAAAGTTGTGTTTTTTCAGGGTCTTTGCAAGCGTCATTTTAAAACTAGCAATACTTTAAAGATACGAGGTGTGGCTATTAAATAACGAGACTATTGCTGTAAAACATTTTATTTTAAATTTATACATATTTAGTTATTATCACCTTCAATATATACCCCTCCTCTATCCCTACAATGCTCCATGCGAATTTTCCATTGTTCGAAACAGTGCTAGAAGTCTTGTTCTCTGCGCTCCTGCATGAGGCGTGCCGCTTTTTATTTCACAGCTTTAACTGACTCAAATCTTGTTCCTTTTAATACAGATTCAACTTTGGGGAACGGGTAAAAGTCGCATGGGTCCAGGTCAGGCGAGTAAGGCGGATGGTCTAAAACTGGGATGTTGTATTTGGCTAGAAACGCCTTGACAGACAATGTCGTGTGAGCCAGCGCATTGTCTTGATGGAGAACCCATGACTTGTTCTTCCCCAATCCGGGTCCTCTTTTCCTTACCCTTTCACGGAGTTGAGCAGGCACTTCAAGATAGTAATGTTGATTAATAGTTTGACATTCAGGAACCCAGTGAAGGTACACAATACCATGAATGTCGGAAAAAAAAGGATCATCATCGCTTTGAATTTCGGTCATCATCTCCAAAGTCTTCTCAGCCATCTTGGAAACGGTTGAACCACTCATAAACTCGCACACGTGATAAACATTCATCGCCATAAACTTGTTTTAATAAAAGATAAGTTTCACTAGCGATTTTACCAAGTTTCACGTGGAATTTCACGACAATTCGTTGCTCTACTTTTACACTTTTCGACAAAACGAAACAAACACCACTTACACAAACGAAGGTTACGGCCAGACTGATTTTTCTACAAACACGGGAAGAGCTGCAATCGAAAGAGAAGGCTTTACGCTGCACAGCTGTCGGTCGTTCGCATTTGGCGCATATGTAGTTCATCTGTAGCAGCAACAGTCTCGTTACTTAATAGCCACACCTCGTATATGCAGAATATGAATTATTATCATAAATTGACAAAACAAAACGCAGTCATCTATATAATATTTCTCTAACGTGGTCCAGTTGTGATTAAATTTTATCGAAACGATACGATAGTGATGTAATTAATAAAATACGCGAGGAAAAAAATATTTATAAATAGACAATGTTTACGCATGCGGACTCAGCACTATGATCTAATAAGAAAAAATGACGACATTTGTTTGATGAAAATATTTTATTGGAAAATGAATTTAAAAACAGTTGCATCTTCAAAATCTTTGCAAGCGTCATTCTAAACCTAGCAATACTTTAAAGATATAAGCAAAATTTGAATTATTACCATTAAATTACTAAAAAAATGCAATCATAAAAAGTATAATCAAAATAGGAATTAATTTTTTAAAACAAAAAATTATGCCAAAATAAATAAATAGAAGGTCATTGCAAGCATGGCGACAAAAGTTTAAAAGTCGTTATGGATGTCCTATGTTAAAACTGAACTGTCTGCGGAAGTATGGAAACTATGTCACCAACAATGAATTTAATTTTGAATCCTTTCTTTGAATGATTTTGGTTTCACTGTTGTACAATATTAATTTGGTTCTAATAAATATTTGGCTTGTGGTAAATTAAAAATTTAATTAGGTGGTGAAATTAGTATGATATATTTACGAGTTTCAAATTTTAAAGGTAAATAAGAAAAGATATAAAGTGCGAAATTTTCGCACGGGTTTGCTAGTATAAATAATAATAATAATAATAATAATAAACTTGAAAACCAATTTCAATAATTTTAGGAATTCGCCACCAAAGTGTATAGGGGAAATAATGTTTGTATATATCTTGATTAAAAGTACAAAAAACGTGAACAACTAAAAACAGTTTTCAGGAATTTCAGAGCAATATTGCCTTCCAAAGGAAAATAGGAGTGACAAAACATGTGATAGCTGGACCTACTAATATATATATTTTTTCTTTTTGTAAAAGTTGAAACTTTAACTAACTACTTGCAAGTGGCAGCAGCAAGTAAAACATATTGCAATTTGTGCGAGACGCGCATGCGCTAGTTACGAAAGAAAAGAATAAGTTTAGTGTTGACTCTGACTTCGGCTGAATTACGCTGGTATCGGGAAAATATTACGAAAAGAAGATGCCTCTAATTAATCATATTTTATTGACACTACGTGATAATGTACATTTGTACATAGAATATGTGTATATAGAATATGTATATAAAGGATTCGTTAAAGTAAGATAGAGCCCTGTTTATTCGAGTTCCTGGCTCCTGTATTATTAGTTAGTTTTATTTTATTTAAGTATATTAAGAATTATTATATGTTGAAGCAACATTTTTGGCGAGCCAGCCAGCCAGGATTCGTAAAATATACGATTTTAAAAGGGCTCTCTCAAGTGATCTTTACGACAAAAGGAAAAAATTACGTTTCCGTTTAAGAACATAAGTTTTGGAATGAAGTTTTGTTTTGCCATCGGAGCTGAATACGATTATCAGGTAAGCTCTCTCTCCCCTTTATTAAGACACTGAATAAAATATATATATATATATTTCATTTATTTACGAATAAAGTATATTTTGAATAATTTGAGAATAAATAAGAATGAATATGATAACAATAATACGTAGCACCCAAATGTAGGGTGTCAAATCATGTTCTTATTCAGAAAATTTAATATATTTACGTAATTTATTGAGTGAATTATATTATAAGATAAGATTATTATTATTATTGTGAATATTACGTGAGGGTAATAAAAAAAAAAAAAAAAAAAAAAAAAAAAGAGTTCATTTGATTTCAGATTTAAGAACAATAAGAATAAGTGTAATAAAACAATATAACATTTTGTGTTTTATTAAAAATTGTTAATAAGAGTTTTAAACATGACAGAGTTAGAAAAACAAAAGAGAAAAAGAACAGTAATTAGAAGTTCCACTACGAAATTAATTACTAATTGCGAACAGTACATAGAAGCAGATGTAATCGAAACATCTGTTCTGAAAGAACATTTAGATCAATTAGAAGTAAAATACGAAAATTTAAGGAATCTCGATGAAGAGATTCAAAATCTTATGAAAAAGGAAGACGATTTAGAATCCGAATTTGAAACAGCAGAAACTTATGCAGAAAAAATTATTTCTATTAAATCTAAAATTACTTCGGTTTTAAAAAGTAAAGAACAGACAGAATGCACAAATACAAAAAAGGATGATATCATAAGTGAACAATCATCTTTAATTTCTTGTTCACATTCTAGAATAAAACTCCCTCGTCTAGTGATTGAAGAATTTGGCGGGAATCCCGCTAACTGGCTCTCATTTTGGAGCCAATACGAGAATGCAATTCATAATAATACTCATTTAACAGACATAGATAAGTTTAATTACTTGCATTCTCTGTTAATAGGATCTGCGGCTGATGCCATTAGAGGCTTTTCGTTATCCAGTGAGAATTATCAATCTGCAGTTAAAGCGTTAAAAACAAGATTTGGTCGTAATGACCTAATAATTAATGCACACATTGGAAAGTTATTGAATTTAGATCCAGTGAAAAATTCGAATAACGCAGATGCGCTGCGCAAGCTCTACGATAACATTACGATTCAAATAAGAAATTTAAAATGCCTAAATGTAACATCAGGAACATACGGCACTCTGCTGACACCAATTTTACTCAAATTGATTCCCACTGATTTAAATTTAAATTATCAAAGAAAAAGACAGAACCTTGAAAATTTTGACATTGATGAATTATTAGACTTTTTAAAAACTGAAATTGAGTGTCGTGAAACGGCGATACAAATACAAGAACTGTCCACACAAAATCCAAATGTCGTAAAAGAAAAACAGAAAAAAATTCCAGAGTCTATACAGCGTGTAAATTGATGAACACTAATGAAAATAAGGAAATTAATTCAAAATTTAGAAAGGTTGATATAGTGTGTGTTTTTTGCAATAAATCACATGCATCGGAGAGTTGTAATGAGGTCTCTAAGTTAAATTTGGAAGATAAAAAGAATATACTGAAAGAAAAAAGGGTTTGTTTTGTTTGTCTGAAGAAAAATCACAGAGCAAACCAATGTAGATCAGGGCATAGATGTCTTATTTGTAAAAGACGACACTACGCTATAATATGCCCGGATTTACCCCCAAACAAATCAGATATTTCAAATAAGATTAATGAAGAAATAAAAATAAGTACATTAAATAATCATGTACAGCTCTCTGATGTATTTCTGCAAACGTTAATTGTTAGACTGCACAATAATAATAAAGAAATGCTTGTAAGGGCAGTCTTGGACTCTGGAAGCATGAAAAGCTATATATGTAGCGATACAATTGAAGAAATGAAGTATGTCTCTAGCAATGAAATAAACTTGCGTCAATCACTTTTTGGAGGTATTGAAACGAATGAAAATGTTTATAAAAATTATGTAATTGAAGTTAGTAGTATGGACAGAAGTTATAAATGTAAATTTGATACATTGGCGGAAAAACGTATTTGTTCTGAGCTTGGCCAAATCCCATCTGGTCCGTGGTTAAATGAACTTAAGAAACATCGTATACATCTTACGGACTTAGAAAATAAATACAAAGTGAATAAGGAAATAAAATTGTTAATAGGGGCTGATATTATGGGTAAATTGTTAACGGGAAAAATAGTACCCCTTAAATCAAATTTAACCGCTATACAGACTAAATTGGGATGGACTGTTCTAGGAAAATTTTTTGGCACAAAGAGCAATACACCTAGTAATCATTCTCTCGTTATCTCTTCTCTTTTGGTTAAGAACCAGTGTGTAAGCGATCTGTGGAAATTAGACGTATTGGGAATTACAGATCCTGCACACCGTAAAACTAAGCAGGAGTTAGAAGAAGAGACCAACAAGTATTTTAAGGAGACTCTTCGGGTAAATTCCGATGGCAGATACGAGGTAGCTTTACCATGGTTAACGGATAATTCTGCCTTACCTGACAATAAAAAACTTGCTGAAAAAAGTCTATTTAGTACGAAAAGAAAATTAGTTAATTCCGGGAAATTAGAGGATTACTATGGGGTTTTTGATAATTGGTTATCACTTGGCATAATAGAAAAAGTAACAGAGGGTAAATCAGAACAGATACATTATTTACCGCATAGACCCATAATAAAAGAGGGTAGTACTACGAGTTTACGGTCAGTGTTTAATGCGAGTTCACATTCTCAGGGTTTTCCTTCATTGAATGATTGTTTATCTACGGGACCTAATTTAATAGAAATTATTCCAACAATACTAAATCGATTTCGTAAAAGCTACGTGGGTGTTACGTCAGATATAGAAAAGGCTTTCTTACAGATTTCAATAAGAGAAAAGGATCGCGACTTTTTACATTTTTTGTGGTTTGGTAGAGATAATTCGGAACAAATTGAGGAGTATCGGCATCAAAGGGTTGTTTTTGGTTTAACATGTAGTCCTTATTTATTAGCCGCTACCTTACAATATCATTTAAGTAAAGTACCCGAAAATTTAAGCAATACTGCAGAAATTCTTAAGACATCATTTTATGTCGATAATTGCGTAACTAGTTTGAATTCTGAGTTAGAAATGAAAAAGTTTATCCTGGAGTCACAAATAATAATGTCTACAGGCAATTTTAATTTACGAGGGTGGGAATCTAATTTGCATAGTGTCACTCCAGACAATGAATCAATCACTGAAGAAAACATCTCCGTCTTGGGTCTTACGTGGTATACAGACAGTGATACTTTATCCTGCAAAGTGCCGTCAATTGATGAGCCCAATAAACTAATTACGAAAAGGTTAATTTTAGCCATTGCTCATCAAGTATTTGATCCAATTGGATTTACGGCACCTGTGACGTTAATTCCGAAATTAATTTTACAGGAAACATGGAATTTAAAACTTAAGTGGGATGAAATTCTTCCGGATCATTTAATACGAAAATTTACAGCATGGATCCAACAACTGAATTTAATATCAAAAATAAGGATACCAAGATGGCTTAATATTTCCCCAGACGATTCATTAAGTTTGCATGTATTTTGTGACGCGAGTCAAAAGTCTTACGCGGCATGTGTGTTTTTAAGAGTCTGTCGAGGTGATCACGTGACCTTCAATTTAATACATGCTAGAAGTAGGGTAGCGCCTCTAAAGGTTCTAACTATACCGCGGTTAGAGCTCCTTGCTTGCTTGATCGGCGCTCGGTTGCTTTCGTCTGTGGTAGAAGATATGCAATTTCCCAGTGTTGATATTCATTGTTGGACGGATTCTACTACTTCGTTATGTTGGATCCAAAGAAATCAAAATTGGGGGACTTTTGTCCAAAATCGTGTACGTGAAATAGTTTCCTTGACATCTCCCACCGTGTGGCGCCACGTTCCAGGTGCTCTTAACCCTGCCGATATAGCTTCTAGAGGATGTTCAGCCGAAAAATTGTCACAACTAAGATGGTGGGAGGGACCCGAGTGGTTGGAGAGTTGGTCAAATTCAGAGGAATCTCCGGATGAGGATTTGGTTGGCTCAGAAATACGAAAAACTGTAATTACTGCCTTAAGCCAAACCGACCATAACAGCGACTGGTATTACAAGTATTTTTCATCTATAAGAAAAATTATTCGGATGATAGCGTTTATCTACAGATTTTATTTTAAGCTAAGAAAATTACCCAGTGAATCCTCAAAAACTTTGTCAACTTCCGAACTTGAAAGAGCTGAAATCGCTCTTCTGAAATTGGTACAAAAGGATTCATTTAATAACACAAATTACGACAAACTTCAAAACCTTAGACCGATGATTGACAGTGATGGTTTAGTTAGAGCAAAAACAAATATTTCTTGTAGAAATGACACTAACAGTTTTAAATTTCCTGTGATTTTACCGTCCGATCATCCAGTGGTTCGATTGTTAATAATGCATACTCACAACGAATTATTACACGCTGGTGTTAATTTGATGATGTCATACTTGAGCGAAAAATACTGGATTATTAGAGCTCGTAAGACTATACGAAACTGTATACGAAAGTGCGTTAAATGCCAAAGATTTAAAGTCAAACATTCTGATGTTCTACCAGGTCCTTTGCCAAAGGAACGAGTAAATGATGCACCTATTTTTGAAATTGTAGGCATCGATCTAGCTGGACCACTTTATTTGAAAGGAGGTCAAAAATCTTATATTGTACTGTTTACCTGTGCCGTCTATAGAGCAATTCATTTAGAATTGATCACATCTTTAACAACCGAGGTTTTTTTGCAATCATTAAGGCGTTTCATTTCACGACGTGGAAGACCAACAATTATATATTCAGATAACGGTACGAACTTTAGGGGAGCAGAGAAGCTTTTACATGAACTAGACTGGGAGAGTATTACCTCCAAAGTTGCTGAACAAAAAATTCAGTGGAAATTTAACCCTCCGACCGCCCCGTGGTGGGGAGGTTGGTGGGAGCGCCTCATTCAAATGGTTAAACAAATCTTAAGAAAAATTTTGGGGCGTGCTACACTTGGTTATGAAGAACTGCAAACCATTTTGTGCGATTGTGAAAAAATAATTAATAGTAGACCACTTACTTACGTGTCCGAAGATGTGAACGATTTATCCCCTTTAACTCCCGAGATGTTTCTGCACGAAATTCCCCATTCTGGTGTGTCTGACATTGACATTTTGGACAAAAAGAAGCTCAGTAAACGAGCTAAGTAGCTACAGAAAATGAGAGAGAACCTCAGACTACGATTTCGCACGGAATATTTAGGATATCTACGTCAACAGTCCATAAGAAACTACAAGGATAAGCCACTAGAAGTGGGCGAAGTGGTGTTATTAGAGGATGACAACAAAAAACGTGCCTTCTGGAATATGGCCAGAGTGTTGAAATTGATCCCTGGACGTGATGGCATAACAAGACTTGCTGCGGTGAAAACTGAAAAAGACGAATTTTTACGTCCTATACAGCGCTTATATAGACTTGAACTGGACCATTCTACCAAAAGTGATAATGAAAATGATGACAATGTTCCTGTAACAACGAGCAGTGGAAGAACTGTAAAAATTCCGCTAAGACTCTAAATATTTACCAAGTGACTTTAATTTTTAATTTTTAATTTTTTTTTTTATTTTATTCATTTTCTTTATGTAACTATTTTGTTTTTCATCTAAGTTTTAGTATCATGTATTTAAGTATGTTTTGAGTATATTTTCAGATATCCACTCAAAAGGTGGGAGAAAATGTGGAGAATACTTCCTCTTTCCAAAAGAACAGCTGCTAATGTGCGAGACGCGCATGCGCTAGTTACGAAAGAAAAGAATAAGTTTAGTGTTGACTCTGACTTCGGCGGGATGAGCTGAATTACGCTGGTATCGGGAAAATATTACGAAAAGAAGATGCCTCTAATTAATCATATTTTATTGACACTACGTGATAATGTACATTTGTACATAGAATATGTGTATATAGAATATGTATATAAAGGATTCGTTAAAGTAAGATAGAGCCCTGTTTATTCGAGTTCCTGGCTCCTGTATTATTAGTTAGTTTTATTTTATTTAAGTATATTAAGAATTATTATATGTTGAAGCAACATATATAAATAGAGAGAAATGATTCAAAACGATTTTTAAACATTGTATGATAAATCTTAATAATATCACTATGCACCTTAATAATATCATTATACATCTATTATATAAAATACAATAATAGTACAGGGGTCCCGAATCCTTTACACTTCCCGGACCACCAAATTCAAAATTTAAATCCTAAAGACCTCTAAATTTCTAATTTAAAATCCTATATGATTTTTTAAGAATATATATATATATAAATAGAGAGAAATGATTCAAAATGGTTTTTAAACATTTTATGATAAATCTTAATAATATCACTATGCACCTTAATAATATCATTATATATCTATTATATAAAATACAATAATAGTACAGGGGTCCCGAATCCTTTGCACTTCCCGGACCACCAAATTCAAAATTTTAAATCCTAAAGACCTCTAAATTTCTAATTTAAAATACTATATGATCTTTTAAGAATATATATATATAAATAGAGAGAAATGATTCAAAATGATTTTTAAACATTGTATGATAAATCTTAATAATATCACTATGCACCTTAATAATATCATTATATATCTATTATATAAAATACAATAATAGTACAGGGGTCCCGAAACCTTTACACTTCCCGGACCACCAAATTTAAAATTTTAAATCCTAAAGACCTCTAAATTTTAAAATCCTGTATGATTTTTTAAGAATATATATATATAAATAGAGAGAAATGATTCAAAATGATTTTTAAACATTGTATGATAAATCTTAATAATATCACTATGCACCTTAATAATATCATTATATATCTATTATATAAAATACAATAATAGTACAGGGGTCCCGAATCCTTTGCACTTCCCGGACCACCAAATTCAAAATTTTAAATCCTAAAGACCTCTAAATTTCTAATTTAAAATACTATATGATTTTTTAAGAATATATATATATAAATAGAGAGAAATGATTCAAAATGATTTTTAAACATTGTATGATAAATCTTAATAATATCACTATGCACCTTAATAATATCATTATATATCTATTATATAAAATACAATAATAGTACAGGGGTCCCGAAACCTTTACACTTCCCGGACCACCAAATTTAAAATTTTAAATCCTAAAGACCTCTAAATTTTAAAATCCTGTATGATTTTTTAAGAATATATATATATAAATAGAGAGAAATGATTCAAAATGATTTTTAAACATTGTATGATAAATCTTAATAATATCACTATGCACCTTAATAATATCATTATATATCTATTATATAAAATACAATAATAGTACAGGGGTCCCGAATCCTTTGCACTTCCCGGACCACCAAATTCAAAATTTTAAATCCTAAAGACCTCTAAATTTCTAATTTAAAATCCTGTATGATTTTTTAAGAATATATATATATATATATAAATAGAGAGAAATGATTCAAAATGATTTTTAAACATTGTATGATACATCTTAATAATATCACTATGCACCTTAATAATATCATTATATATCTATTATATAAAATACAATAATAGTACAGGGGTCCCGAATCCTTTGCACTTCCCGGACCACCAAATTCAAAATTTTAAATCCTAAAGACCTCTAAATTTCTAATTTAAAATCCTGTATGATTTTTTAAGAATATATATATATATATATAAATAGAGAGAAATGATTCAAAATGATTTTTAAACATTGTATGATACATCTTAATAATATCACTATGCACCTTAATAATATCATTATATATCTATTATATAAAATACAATAATAGTACAGGGGTCCCGAATCCTTTGCACTTCCCGGACCACCAAATTCAAAATTTTAAATCCTAAAGACCTCTAAATTTCTAATTTAAAATACTATATGATTTTTTAAGAATATATATATATAAATAGAGAGAAATGATTCAAAATGATTTTTAAACATTGTGTGATAAATCTTAATAATATCACTATGCACCTTAATAATATCATTATATATCTATTATATAAAATACAATAATAGTACAGGGGTCCCGAAACCTTTACACTTCCCGGACCACCAAATTTAAAATTTTAAATCCTAAAGACCTCTAAATTTTAAAATCCTGTATGATTTTTTAAGAATATATATATATAAATAGAGAGAAATGATTCAAAATGATTTTTAAACATTGTATGATAAATCTTAATAATATCACTATGCACCTTAATAATATCATTATATATCTATTATATAAAATACAATAATAGTACAGGGGTCCCGAATCCTTTGCACTTCCCGGACCACCAAATTCAAAATTTTAAATCCTAAAGACCTCTAAATTTCTAATTTAAAATCCTGTATGATTTTTTAAGAATATATATATATATATATAAATAGAGAGAAATGATTCAAAATGATTTTTAAACATTGTATGATACATCTTAATAATATCACTATGCACCTTAATAATATCATTATATATCTATTATATAAAATACAATAATAGTACAGGGGTCCCGAATACTTTATACTTCATGCACCACCAAATTCAAAATTTTAAATTCTAAGGACCACTAAATTTCTAATTTAAAATCCTGTATGATTTATTAAGAATATATATATATATTTATATATATATATTCTTAATAAATCATATCTCTCTAATAAATCTCTCTATTTATATATATATATATATAAATAGAGAGATAGAGAATAATAATTAGGGAACATCCATTTTAGAGATATGAAGTAAACCTATTCAATACAAAACAATTAAAATGCTTTTTTCCTCATAATACCATTTTAAATATTTATTTAATCATAAGAAGGATGCGTAAAGATATTTTATTGCAATAAAAGAATAACTGGACGAAAACATAAACACATTTCTATTGCTTTCATATTATTAGAAACACAGGCGAAATATTTAACTACAGTGACAAATTCCTACTTCCATATGTAAAACTTTTTTTCTAAACCTAAAAAAACCTGTAGTGTTAAATTATTAAACTTAATAGGAAATTATATTTAACGAAAAATTAATAATAATACTGCATAAGATTATTTTATTATTCCTTCTAGATTTTTACTCATTTAAAACGAAAATAATTGTAAAAAAATCCATCACCACTCCCCCCCCCCCCAAATTTATATTCTTAGTTCAATTTTATGAGAAATCATGCCTATCTAATTTCCTGTTGTAGATTAAAAATCCATATCCAATATTTAACTCTTATTTTAAAACAATATTTAATCTAAGAAATAATACAAATCTAAGAAAATAATACAAATCTAAACAAAATAATACAAAATGGAAAATAGGAAGGATGGAAGAATGGTAGGAGGGCAGCGAAAGGGGTGAAAAAAAGCGTATTCAGAGGGGGCATTTAAAAGAAGAAAAGTTTTTGCAAACAAAAAGAGTGAACACAGAATGCTAAATAGAACATGAAAGAATTGTTTGTTTATTTATGACGAAGAATATGTTTATTTCAATGAAAAAACATACGTGATGAGCAGAAATGGAGATCAATGTATTTGACATGCTCGAAAACATAAAGTTTAACAAAACTATTACTTGAACCTGTTTCTTTCTTTCTTTTCTTCTTTTTTTTTTTTTTTTTTTTTTCTTTTTTTTCCCCCAGACAATCCGTTAAAATTATTAACATTTAAAAAAAAAAAAAAAAATCATTTTAACTATCAAATGCAGATGAGAAAGTAAAAGTAATAACTATGTCTGGTTCCTTCAATTGAAATTTTGTTGCTGTAAACTTCAAAAAATATTCTATTAATATCTCTCTTATTCTGAAAATTTTGAAGTTAGAATTGATATAATTAACTAGAGTATTTTCTAATAAAATATTGAATGAGTAATTGTGTATACACGTGTATAGATTAAATTGATAAAATATATAAAACACAGCACTTCACACGTTAAAATCTAAGTCAAAAGACTTAGTTTAAAAGTTTACAATATAAAAGATAAAAAGAAGAACATCACGACGTTTCGTCCTAGCATTGTTGCTTGTGGACATCTTCAGTTTTAGTTCTCTTACTGTTAGCTTCTTGATCCTTTAATATGTGTAGAATGGGTTGCCATACTTTCGACAATTCTGTAGAATGTGTATAATTAATGGTGCGTTTATCCTATTTTATTAACTATATTTTTTCCTGTATTTCAAGTTTAATCAGACTGGAGGAAGTTGCTATTATTTCAGCTTGATTCCATAAAGGTTTAGCATTATTTTCTAATACGTAATCTTTAAGCGCTGTGTTTCCGTACGGGGATCGTAAAGAATATTGGTGTTCAGAAATGCGTTTTTTTAAACTTCTTTAAAAATATTTAAATATAAAATATAATAAAACATTCAAATATGCAAGATTTCTGCAGACCACTCTTAGGAGACTTTTGATTTAGAATAATTATGATTATCATAAAAATACAACATGCACAAAAGCTGGTACAAAGATTCAGCGCCATTTTTTATTAAATAATATTAATTATTTAATAAAATAATCAATGTTTCATTTCGGTTTTCATTTGTTACAGTAAATGAAATGCAATCGATAAATAAATAAATGATTAGGATCATTTTTTTTTTTTTTTCAAGAAACTGATTTTTTAATAATAAATTAAATTAAAGTTTTTTTTTTTTTTTTTTTTTTTACGAATTTAAAAAAGAAAAAACAATCATTAAGTTATCCACAAAATAGCGATGATTGAAAAAAAATGTTTTATGAATTTGCTAACATTAAACATAAAACATTTTGAAAATTTAAATTAGGCAACTAAAAAGGAAAGTTTCATATTAATTGTAGATTGTTAAACATTTTCTATATTAATTCATTTATACCTGGCTTTGTGATTTTGTCAAAATATTACCTTTTTTTTTTTTTTTTTTTAAAGTACTCTAAATCAAAGTGCTGATTTTTTTTTTTTTTTTTTCTGTTTTCTTTCCTGAATAATATAATGTTATTCCACATTTTTTATTATAATATCCAGGATCCAATTTCTTTTGCAATCTCTGCAAAGAAATTTAATAGATTTTTATCTTCAGTCAAGTAGTTTGACATGATATTTCCTTTTTCATTTAAGGTTCCGCCTAGCTCATTGTGATGCTGTTCAAATCACATATTACCTCAAACCTTCTTATGTTGTTTAATTCAAATCGATGGATTTTTTTGAACACGTTCCGCAATGAAAAATTTTGTGAAGTAAAATCAATAAAACGAATATTTAACAGTTATATTTATATAGTAATCGTGTATAGGGATTAAGGAGTTACTTTTCGTTTATGAGTGAAAATAAGTAAAAATAATAATAGAAAAAAAATTAAATAAATAATTAAAAAAAAAGAATAAAAAAAAAGAATCTCTTTTAAGGAATTGAGGATTTTTCCCCCTGTTTTTTATCTCTCGCGAATGGTAAAGAATATAAATTTTAACCGAACTGCGATTTTTCGTTCAACAATGAGCGGGAGTGTGCTGTGTTCGCAATATATACTTTAGTTTAACATCCAATAACGTTCAGAAGGAGCCTGAAAACTATTTTATTTCATGAGAAGTACAGGGCAACACCCAGAAAGTTGGAAAACTAATACTGTTAAACAACTCACAATTTTCCGAGTAGATCAATATTTATATACATAATATATATAACATGGGTCGCAGCGTTCCTATATTTTCACTATTGTTTTATTATACTACAACCATGATTACCATAGAGAAAATTTTCATAATAGTTTTTATGCTAAAATAGCACTATTTTAAAAATTGTTGTAAAAGTAAAATAAAACGATCGTATCGGAATGCTGCAACTCCATATATATATATAGATAGAATTAACATCATTGAAGTTCATTTATAATAGTATTTATATTATAGTATAGTATAGTATAGTATTATTTATTATAGTATTTTATTTATAAAATAAACCAAATCCTAGTAAATAATTAAAAAAAAAAAATCTACATTACATAAATTAAATGCTAGATTAGTAAATCATTTAAATATAGTGTTAATACTCTCTGGGGTTTACATATATTCTTAAATAAAACTTATGTAAATCAACAATCACATAGTTCTTTTCGCGAGCTAAAATCGTGAAATTTCAATAGACAGAACAAACAAATTTAAGTATTTTTATCCTTAAAGACTTAATACTAATAAAATATGTTATCATATATATTTCATCAACAAAGGGAATCTTATATATATTGACAACTTTTTCAAACATTGCAAAAGATGAAACCAAGAATCGCATGAAGAACTGGAACGAACACGGATAAATATTTCTGAAAAATTAAGCATTTTTTAATGAACAAAATCAACACCATATATATATATATATATATATATATATATATATATATATATAATCATTCTTAAAAAAAAAAAAAATAGTAAATTATCCAATTTAAGTTTAAATCATGTAATTTCATTAAATTAATATAATTAGTGACGAAAATAGCATGCCTTTAGCTGTTGAAATGAAGAATATCAATTATGGAAGTAGAGAGTGAAATTTTTCAACTTAATGTCTTCGGGGAAATCCTGCTTTACTCTGATAAATAACTTCTTTCCGAGCCTCGATACAGTGAATGGAGAACATTCGCGGAAACAACTTCAGCGGCATCACTTTTCTTGAATCTTGACTTAAATATTTTTGTTGATTACTTTTTTGAGTTGTATATTTTCAATATGTATAAATTAAAAGATTTAAACATTTTAGATCCTTGTAATATTTTGATTTTACAAATTCAAATACACATTCAGGATTTTCTCATAAATTTAAAAACAATCCGTCTTTAACAGTCACAAAAGATGCAAAATTTATGACGTTTTCATTTTCTTTTGTATTTAAAACAATAGTTCTGAAAACACGAAATATTTAGTATAAATTTACTTCCTTTCATTAAATTATTTAATTTAATGTTTTAAATAATTATTTAATTTCTTAATGTAATAAATTAAAGTATTGGCATCTATGCTTTTGTATTTAAAACAATAGTTCTGAAAACACGAAATATTTAGTATAAATTTAGTTTCTTTCATTAAATTATTTAATTTAATGTTTTAAATAATTATTTAATTTCTTAATGTAATAATAAAATATTGGCATCTATGCCTTTGTATTTAAAACAATAGCTCTGAAAACATTAAATATTTAGTATAAATGTACATCCTTTCGTTAAATTATTTAATTTAATGTTCTAAATAATTATTTAATTTCTTAATGCACTAAATTAAAATATTGGCATCTATGCTTTCACATTTAAAACAATAGCTCTGAAAATACGAAATATTTAGTATAAATTTACCACCTTTCATTAAATTATTTAAAGTTTTAAATAATTATTTAATTTCTTAATGTAATAAATTAATAAAAAAGTTATTAAATAACTTTCTCCTAAAAAGGCATGTTTGAAATTAACAAGGCAAAAATATATTAAGGGGCACGTTCCGAATTAATGATTGAAGAATTTTACATATCATCTCGCGGAAAATATTTCTTGTCAGTTTTACGCGCTTTGCATAAACTTTACCTTAAATTAAATATAATACTATGGGCTACAATTTGAGCTAAAATGTTTGTAATTATTTAATTATGTAGCGTTATTCGATGATTCTAAGACGACGGTCCTGAATTCACCTTTCCCACTCTTAAATGTTTTTTTCGTGACTATTTTTCCTGCATTTTGCGACTGGTGTTAAATGTTTTTTTCGTGACTATTTTTCCTGCATTTTGCGACTGGTGTTAAATGTTTTTTAATATTTATGAATATGTGTTTCTTTTCCATGATTTTTTATTATTAAAAAAAAAGTACAAGTGAGAAAAAATAACTGACGCTGTTCAGATATTGCGAGGGAAAACGTTTAGAAAAAGAAACCGGAAAGCCAAAAGGGTGGTCTCGGAGCTCTTTAATCATCGACAGATTAGTCTCTCCTAATCGGTGACTCATATTTCAATTAAAATAAATTCGAAAAATCATATTTTTTTTTTTTTTTTTAGATATTCAACCTTTATTTTCTTATTTCAAATTAAATAGATATGTACCATTCTAGTTTATTTTAATGAATATGTGAACATTTATATAAGGTAAAATTTTTGAAGTTATACTTCAAATGGTTTTCGGGATATCATGAATGCAAACAAACGTAAAATTTGGAGAAAAAGCCACTAAAAGCCATTGTATTTACATTAAAAATAAATGAAAATTAATTGCTTTTTCTCGAGTCTCTCAGTCATTATTTATCGTAAATTTCAAATATTGGTATCAAATTGTTCAGACTCAAATTATTTGTTCAAAAAAATGTCACATTCAATTTTCTAACCATTTAAAGGTAAATTGGCAAGTAGCAATATGAAATTTATTTTTACGTTAAAAGCTATGTATAATATTTTGTTTAAGAAATCAATTAATGCCTAAATTACTCTCTAAGTGAACTTTTAGGTTACGCCTTCTGTAATTTCAAGTTCTCGGCACACGATCTGAATAATAACTTGGCTGCGACGTTAATATATTTCATTTCGTGACAATTTGCAGTTGATGGATGTAAAATAATTTGTAATAACGTCATTTACAAAGCACTTTTAATTTTTTTAAAACTGTAAAATGCCCCTATGGATCTCTGACGTCACCAAGTAAATCTACACAAAGATCTATTAAGTTGACATGAAATTCAGGTCACTAAATAACAATTATTTGAAAGCCATTATTTAACGAATAAAAGAAAAAGTCACATTTTTGTCACAACATGAATTGTGCCCATTCTTAATGTTACGGTGATTTAATATCTACATATTGTGTTATCAGTGTTAAAAGTACATCCTAGGACAAAAAAAAAAAAAAAAAAAAAAAAAGACGCACCAACAAGGAGTAATGCAAATTGAACACAAACTGATATGCATACAGATTTCGACGGAAAATGCAAAATTTTAAAGATTATTTGCCACTGACTGAACATGTAACGCTGCAACATATCTTATCTGCGCAACTGGCAGAATATTAAAGAGGAGAAATTTGGATTCCAAGACATAAATTCTTTGAGAATTTTATTCTGTCTACTCAAAAAGACAGTAACTGTACCTCGCATACAGGTGCGCGAACAATATGCACACACGTCAGCATTTGAAAGAGGAGTGTATTTGGGCTCAAAGAAGCTGGTTGGTCTAAACAGCGAATCGTTTGATCTTTGGATAGGAGCGATTCCATTAGACGATGTTGACAAAACTGAGTGAACCGTGGCCGAACACAACATCAAGAAGGAAGCGGTCATCTTAGAAAGAGGACAGAATGTCAGAACCAATCAGTCGTCAGATTCATCATTATCATCGATCCTACGTCTAACTGGTAGTTCAGTGACGTTAAACACCATTAATAGACGACTCAGAGAAAGGGGGCTCACGGAGCCCCTTGCGTCGGCTATTATTATGCTTTGTACACAAAAAGGCCATTTGCAATGGTGTCGGGCACGTTCGACCTAAAATGTCGCTGAATGAAGTAGAACTGTCTTCAATGATGAGTCTAGTTTCGAACTGAGCCCCGATTACCAGCGAAGATGCTTCTGGAAATAACCCGTATAACGGAATAATAAAAACCTGACTGTCGCACGTCATACGGACCAACAAGAAGTGGTGATCTAGGCTGCCATTTCATTTCATAGCAGGATGTCATTCGCAGCATCCTTAGCAGAGCACAACGTTGGTGATATTCTGTGCCCCATTGTGTTGTCCTGCATATCATGAATTCCTGTGCGTCTGTTTTTTTTCTTTTTTTTTTTAGAATTTATGCAATATATACGATACAATTAAAAGTGAAACATATACTTTAGGTAAACAAATAATAAATTTTATTTATGCTGAACAACAACAACAAAACAGAAAAAAAAAAAAAAAAAAAAAAAAAAAAAAACGAACATTTTTCAGTTTAGTCTTTTCTAGTGAAAATTTGCTTTAGTTTGGTAAACTTTTTTTTTTTTTTTTCAAGCTGCAAAACGACCATTTAAAGACAATCGCGATAACAACTTTTGTCGGTTTGTCTTTATGGATCAATACAAATATTTATCACACTTACTATAAGCAGAATATTCGAGTAAATAAAAGACAAAAGGGATAAAACTTCAAAAATCAAAATAAAGGAATTAAATTCAGTGTAAAACAACATATCAGTTACGTCCAGAAACAGTAAGCCAACAATTCGGCCATTTCTAAGCATTACTGGGAGAAAAAACATAATTTTAAATTTGATACAGGTAACACAATTTTGCAGACATAAAACTACACGTGAAATCGGTTTCGTTGAAGGTTTTTACATTTATAAGAATCTTAAAAACATTTTTTATTGTACTTTCATTGTATCTGATTGTTGAAAATTTTACATTCAATCTACAAATTAAATTCTTAAATCCGGTTTCCTTCTTGTATGTAGAAACATTTTCTTTTTATTTCTTTATGCAGTGATGGCGGTACGACTAATGCTACCGAAATCGCTGTCTGTATTTTTCATTGTTTCTTTTGGCGTTCTATATGTCAATTAGAATAATCTAGTGTGTTACTTTTACTAATTTCTGTTACCATAATTTCAATACCATAATGACAGATTACTACAAATCCCAGTTAAGATATAGTGAAAAGATGCTGTTTTTTTTTTTTTTTTTTTTTTTTTTTTCAAATAATTCTTAAAAAAAAAAAAAAGACACATATTTCTATGAGAGAAAGACTACCGCACCCCACACCTTTCCCGTTTTAATAGTGTATTTATAACTGTAGAACATTTAAGGCTGTTATTACTAAATGTAAAAGTTGATTTAAACTTATATTTAAATGGTTTTCATCCACACCATTTTTTCAAACATTTCAATCTTACTAAATTTTTTTAAATGATATCCCATATAATGCGCTTTTAGTATACCGAATGTTCTCCTGTAATACTAGTAATCACCCTTTAAAGTGACTAAAGAAATTACAAATAAAATCGCTTGTAAGAAGTTTCAAAATGTCTGATATTTGCTAAGTTGTTTATTACTCTCAAATTCAGTTATCAAAAATATATTACTTCCGAAATTTTTATTATTCCATACCTCATTCGTATGTAAAAAGAAAGAAATATTTAAAATTTGATAATTTTATTATTATACTTAAAGTTAAGATTAGAAAACTTCAATAACTTATTAGGAAATAAAAAGTAGGTAGGGGGGGGGGGGAACTATTTAATGCTTGTGAAGATATTCACGTGAAATTGAAATCCTTAAAAAGCTTTTAAATATTACTACTAAAATAAGGATGAAAGATGCAATTACATTAAAACACTTTAATTACTGATATACCTCAGGGAATGAAACTGAAAACTATTATACAGGAGGGAAAAAGTGCGCACTGTAAGCAGTTTAGCTTCCCCCGGAGAAGGTCTGCTTTGGTCTGATAAATAACTCCCATCCGGGACCGAGATGTTCATTGGAAGGTATTCTGATATTCACAGTGATAACTTTCACGATCTCATTTTTCATGGACCTTGAAACTAATATTTCACTTGCTTATTTTGGAAAATATTTCTAGAAAGAAAGTTTTCGGATATATTAAATTCATGAGTAGATATTTAAAAAATAATTTGAACGAACATTTGCTTTAGCTAGCAATTTCTCACTTATACTTTTTTATTTTCTCTTGCCCTATATGTGGAAGAGAAAGTATTGTTTTTTCGGTAAATTTTAGAAATTGAGATTTTGTTATATTTACACTTTTGGAGGTCCCCTGAACCAGAAAATCGTGTTGTTAGCGGTATGTCTGTCTTGGTGTTTCTCTGTGTGTGTCTGCCTGTTATCAGCATACCTCAGGAACAAATAGTAGAAGAAAATCCAAACTAGGTATTCTAAATGTGTATCAGGTAGGGGTGCTACACTAAACTTTTCGTTGTGTTCAAGCAAATGGTTCGTTTACAGGGACATGCAAGAGTATTCAAATATATTATGTGTATATGAAAAATTCTGGTAAGTACAGTTTAACATCTATAGACTGACTTAAATAAAGCAAAATGATCAAAATTTTGTATATGTACGAAAGCGTATTTTGTAGATTGTGGTATGGAAATTATTAATCGTTCGTTTACAGGGCTACCCAAAGTATTTGAGTTTGGACAATTCCTGGAAATTCCTGGAATTGTAATTCATTTTGTGCATTTTGTTTTTTAACACAAGACTAAATTTAAGTACGCGATGTGATATGCATAAAGTTTATATATAATATACAGGGCTGCGTAAAATAAAATTAAACGTTCTTTTCTAGTGAATGTGATTGATGGAAGTGCTTTGCAACACATTAGTTATGTCGACGAACTATGTCTCAAGAAGAAAAATTAATTTTTTATACTCATACTGTAAACAAAATATTTTTTGAAGTTATATTTTCAGCTCTGTTCTATATGTTTATATAATATCACGTTTTGAATTTCCCTGAATACGAAAGTCCAATTTTTAGCGGTTGATTTGTATGTATAACTGTTATCAACATAACTTAAAACAAAAAACATGCAGGAAATTCAAATTTGGTATTTTGAAGTTCGTATGAAGTTGCGACTTGAAAAGGTTGATTGAGATTGGGAAGTTTGAAGGTAAATTAATAACAGCCTTGAATAATAATAATAATAATAATAAATGCCAGCACTATAATTGAACGGGGGGGGGGGGTTCAGGGGGCTAACAGAACTATATGCCAAACAAAACTGTTCCTAAACCTGCTATTTTAGAATATATTGTAAGTAGACTGAACTTTATTAACATACCTTATTGATCTTTTGACTTAATCTGTAATCTATCCTTATAGTATTGAAATGTAGGGTAAGAGAAAGCCGTGTGAATGGCACACTAGATTCTTTTAGATAAAAACTATCATTATATTTTATAGAATATTTTAATCTTTTGCCGATGTCGGAAGATTTCTTTCACTCTGCAGTAAAAATATTATGAATAAACTAGTGTGCAATTTACATTACTTTTGATTACCCTGCATTATATCTTGATATAAATAAAGGTCGTTGTATTTAGGTGTGTGAGAATGTATTATCTCTCCTCCCAAACCACTGGGCTGATTTCATTCAAACTGACATATTTACTGCTTATGCCCAAAGTTGAAGTACTGTGTGTATTTGACATTTCTAGTGCATGCGCAATAGAAGGAAAAACCGTCACGAAAATCATCTTTTTGTATGATTTCAGTAATAACGAAGCTAGAAATTTCAAATTACACATGTAGGCTACTTATAATGTATAAGCTGAGAAAAAAAATATACCACCTTCCTCTAGAATGTATAAGTGGTCGTTTTCTAAATCCCTCAACTTGAAATATAGATTTCCGAGCTATGCGCATAAGGCATGCCAATAAACTGAATAGACGAAATGATCGAGAATTTCTAGTTTACACATTTCTATATGGGGAAACAATATTCTGAATATTCCGAATATTCTGAATCGTTTGTATTGCGAGAAATTCTCGCTTGATTTTCCAGAATTGGGTTATAAACCATGATTATGGTTGCTGAAACCCGCCTCTTGTAGTCTCATTTTTTTGCAGAGATTTTTAAATAACTTTGCCCTCGATAATATAGGCAAACTCTCTAGAACTCCAATAGGGGCTTCTAGAACTCGCTTTCCAAGGGGACTAGAATTTATAAGGATGACATGGAACTGTTTTTTCTAAAGCCACAATTTTAATTCTAGATGTCAGTTATAGAATTTTTTTTCCAGTGTACAGTCCCCTTAAGTAGAAGTTTTTAAAAATTTGAAATTAGAAAGCAGTGAAACGATTAAAATAATTTCTAAAATTACAGTTTTGCCAAAATTTGATGAATGCGAATTAAGCATTTTACTGCGAATACGTCAAAATAACGTAGCGTCTTAATATAATTAAAATCAAAATAATTTTTATAATATGTTTGAATAACTTCTCTTTTAGAAAATCGCCCAAATGAAGTACGTCTTTGGAAATGGTGTTGTTTCTTAGAAGCCATTCGATGGGAAACATGCATTTACAGAGAGAAAACTATTACGCTTTACTATAAATGTGTGTGAGCTTTTATTTACTAGTGTTAGAATAAATAGAAAGAAATAGTAATCTTAACTCCAAATAATACTGTAATTTAAGAAGGATTTTGCATGCTACGGCTAAATATTTTAGTTTTCTTTGAGTAATTTTTTTTATAAGACTGTTGCCATTGCAGAGTTTTTAGAAATAAATTACTTAAAAAGTAAGCAATTTGTAGCAAACAATAAATGCTCATATTTTCAAGGTTTATTAAGAAATATAGGAATTAAACGTTGAGACTTATTACTATAAAAATGATTTATTTAAATATGGTGATCAGCGAAGCGGGCAAAGCCATCTATTGTAATACTATAAAGATAGATTACTACAAATTACCGATTAAGATATAAGATAAGAGGTATTGTATTTTAAAAACAGCTTTCCAAAAAAGTTTTAGAAAAAAAAAAAATATTTAAAAAACATTTATACACGACGATACCTAACACTTCTTCAATCTCCCTGTTTCAATAGTGTATTTTCAAGAATAACACTTTTAAGATTGTAATTAAATGGGAATTTTTTTTTCAATTTACTCAAATGATTTTCAAATCCACACAATTTTAGAAACTTACTGAACTTAATAAAAAAATTAAGTGGAATCCTAACACAGATTCAGAATACTGAATTCATAACTCCATCTGCAATGATAATAAACAACCCTAAAACTGAATTTTGGAACTTATAAATAGATTTTCTTGTAAGAATTCACCAAATGGCTGATCTTTAAAAAGCTATTCACTAAACTCAAATTAAGTTGTCAAAAATATGTATTATTTCGTAATAATTTTGTTTATTATTTAATAGTTTACTCGCATGAATAAAGAAAGTAATATTGTAAAGATACCAAGAAATTTACAGATATTTTTAAAATTGTGATTAGAAAGTTTTAATATTTATCAAAGAAGGAGGAGGGGGGGTGGGGGGTGGGGGGAGAAAGAGGGGAGGTTTTACACTGAAAAAACTCACGTGCACGTCGAATCCTTAAAATGCTTTTAAAAATAGTATAAAAATATGGAGGAAACATACAATTATATTAAAACGTTATAATTATTCGTGTGAAATATTACCGTTCAGGGAAGAAATGAAAATTATTACTTAAAAGTGAAAAAGTGCCGTACTCTAGCAGTTTAGTTTCCCCTGGAGAAGATCTGCTTTACTCTGATAAATAACTCCCATCCGATCATAGAAATCATCGGAAGGCATTTACTGTAATAACTTGAAACTAATATTTCGCTTGTTTATTTGGGAAAACATAAAATAATAATAATAATAATAATAACCGTACACTCACACATACATATAAGAAGGAAATACAAATTAGTTGATTTTTTAATATGAAAATGAATTTATTTTATTCAGTAATTTTTCACTTATGCTTTTGTTTTACATGACTTTATATCGATTTAAAAAATAACCACTTATTTATTATCTTATATTATTTTTCACATTTTTCACTTTTCGCCAATGTCGCAAGACTTCTTGCTCTTTAATTTCTTGCATTTCAATTCGAATATACCAATAATAATAATGTTATAATAATATAATGAAATTTCCTATTTAAATGTAGATTTGAAAAAGAAAGGATCATATTCATGGCTCAAATTTTATGAGTTCGATTCCTGAGCCGTTCGATTCCTGAGCTAATGGTCGCTAATGCACGTAAAATCCGTCGTGACTGTAATGTCCTCCATGTTCCCAACTAAATTATACTTTTAGCAGTCAACGAAACAGAGGAAGTATCTCCTATGTGGAGGATCATATTTGTGATGACATGTCTCCGGATCATCTTTAGGGGTGAGTCCCAGACCATCGCCAATTGCCTATAATGTAACACTAGTGCAACGTAAAACCCACTCAACCACAACCGAATTCTATGAGGCTGAATGGGTTACATCGCACAAGAGCTACGTAATGGGTAAATGGCAACGGTCTGGAATTCACCACCAGCACGGGTAGCACGAGTAAAATTTCATGAAGAAAAAAATGAAAAACATACGAAAAGTAAAGTTTTTGAAAATTTTATTAACTGTCACTAGATTGTAAATAAACTAATAAATAGTTATCGTTACTCCCTCTAGAGAGTTTTTATACTTTTCCCCCTTCTCTCTCTATATACAATACTTTTATTAAAACATATAAATAACTAATACTTATTATATACAAAGTTTTATGAAGATAACGTTTTTAGTCAATTTCAATCAGTTTTGTAATGTATTTTTAAATTTATTCCTTAAATTATGTATCCCTTAAATAAATTGTGTATCCCTTAAATTGTGCGCGCGCAGCGCGCAAGGGACTGCGCTGCCGAATGCAGACAGTGGGGACCCGGTGTGAGTTTTTACCCGATCAGAAATGATTTTTTTTTTTTTTTTTTTTTTTTTAATGGGGTACGAAGGATTGGGGAAGGAATACGCTCACGAAGCGCGTGTATTGCATAACTTGTGCGCGCGCACGCAACTGCGCTGCCGAAGGCAGTGAGGACCCGGTGTAACTTTTTACGCGATCAGACTTTTTTTATAAATTTCTTTTACGAATAAAAGTTACTGTTAGTGATTCATTAATTATAGTGATTCATTTAAAAATACTGACCCGCTAGCGGGCGAAGCTCGCTAGTAATAATAATAAACACTACGCAACACAATTACAACACTCTCCGGAATAAATTAGAAATTATGGCACCTCTGATATTAGCATGTAGAAACACACATTACGAGTAAAATAAAAGGTTTTTTCTTTGAGTAATTTCTAGACTGAGAAAATAAATTTCTTCTGAGAAATAAATCATATTTAGAAAACTATTAAATATGTAAAATAAATGACTGGGCTAATTAATTTGTATAGATAATATATAAAACTTATTGTTCTAAATTTCTGCCGTATAGGATTATATAGTTTTCGTAACTGACTTTTTGTTATATTTTTTAATGTTTCACTTAATTTTTTATTTTTCACATTATTATTATTATTATTATTATTTTTATTATTATTTTGGTTATGATTAACTTGATACTTCACAAAAGCAAATTCCTTAAAAGAAATCGAAGTGAAACAAAGGAAAAAAAAAATATACTACAATATTTAGCATTTCTTCTTAGTCAATTTTGGTATTCTGAAACTATTGATTTTATTAAAAAAAAAAAAAAAAAAAAAAAAAAAAAAAAATGTGTGAGTTATCAAATGTGAAATATTTTTATTCACTCAACTAAATATTTAAAAGATGCGAGCATAAACATAAAGCAAAAAGCATTTAATACCCATTATATTGCTTATGTAAAATGCATCCATGTAAGGTTTTCAAAAATTTCCAAGCCATTATTTATTATTGTTATTTATGAAAGAAAAACTCGTTTTCTGTTAAGTACAATGGCAGCTTTGTAGACAACGAATTGTGCTTTTCCATTGTTATGTAGATTTCAACATACTAAGTGACGCATATTAACTTGACATTTAAAAGTACGTTGTGGAAAAAATTTGCTTCAAAATTTCATGAAAATCTCACATTATCAAAATGAGACAATAGGGAACTTTGTCTAGTACAAAGAAAATTTAATTAAAAAAAAATGAGAGAAAGAGAGAAACTAGCAGATAATAATTTAATAATTTTATATTGTACATAAGAAACGGCTACTTCCAAATTCAAATGCATATATTTATAGCTAAAAATGTAAAACTCTAGCATATTGTGGCTGTTACAAAGCTTTCGTCTGTATTTTCCTGTACAAAATCAGGGAATAAAAATTATTTATTAAAAAATATTATTTATGAAAATTATTTTCCATCGTGAGTGTAAACGGTTTTAATATTAAAAAATTGTGTCTCTAAATATCGAATGAAGATACATTTTTTGCCCCATAAGACAACATCTTAAAATATATATATATATATATATATATTTATTTATTTAAAAAATTAATAAATAAATAATAAATTAATAAATTAATTTTAAATGATCTTCTTTTTCTTTTTAAGGCAAACAAAATGTGTGTTTTTGTTTCAAATTATCACAAATATATGGTTCAATTTTTTGTTTTAAAAGTATTGGAATTTTTTTTCCTTTAAAAAAAAAAAAAAAAAAAAAAAAAAAAAAATAGAATCATACTAAAATTCGGTGTATTTCAGTAGTATATTTTAATGGAGTCCTCAATATATTGAGTATATTTATAAGAATATACACACCACTGAGGTAAGAATCAATGCTAATATATAAAAAATCTGATGTGACTCCACTCAACTTTCCGAACACTGAGTAATTAACAGTTTTGTAGATAAAGTAAAGAAAAAGGAGTTGTTAAACAAACAAAAGAGAGAAAAACATAATAGAGTGTTTGAGTATTTTTCTCCATATATTACACGATGTTTTATTTAACGCTACTGAACTTTGAGCCCATAGATCATAATGGTAAAGAATTTTTCGTTGTGAGTTGTGCAACAGTGATTTATAATATTCATATAAATTTTCAGCTCCATTGAATAAGACGTTTAGATGCTATCGCACTTTTAAAAATTTGGTCCCATAGGCCATAATGATAAAGAATTTTTCTTTGTGCCCCTGTAAAAAAACTGTAAGTGCTAAATTCACCAAAACCAATACAATTGGTGCAACAGGGACCTATAACACGTGTACAAATTTTTTGCTCAGATTAATAAGGCGTTTAGACGCTATCATACTTTTAAAAATTTCGCCCCATAGGCCATAATGATAAAGAATTTTTCTTTGTGTCCCTGTAAAAAAACTGTAAGCGCTAGATTCTACAAAATCTATAGAGATTGAGTATATGTGACCTATAATATGTAAAAAAATTTTTTGCTCAATTGAATAAAGCGTTTAGAGGCTATCGCACTTTTAATATTTTTGTGCCATAGGCCACAATGATAAAGAATTTTCCTTTGTGTCCCTGTAAAAAATACTATAAGTGCTAGATTCATCAAAATCAATAGGGTTCGTGCTACGATGACTTGCAACATGCGTACTAACTTACAGCTCATTCGAGCAAAGCGTTTAGACGCTAGCGTGTTCACTCACACACATACGTACACACATACATACACATATCATCGTAAAAATAGTGAAAACGGACTCAAGGGACCTCGAAACATATGGAAACATCAAAGTTTCAAATTCGGATTTTTGACATGATTACAATACTTTCCTCACTATAGTGTTCGGAAAGTAAAAAGTATAGGATGATCAACTAAAGCAGGTGACATGACCTTTATTTTTTGAAAGTGCGTATTTTATTAAAATTAATTATAATCCACGAAGAATTGATATTCGGAAAGTAAAAATTATCTTGGTTGACAATTAGTATCATAAATATTTCTTTAATACACAAATATTGGTTTAAAATAACCTCATTGTGCACATTAATGCGAAATTTTGTCGTATGCAGCCATATCAAAAATTACGATAAAACGGGAAGACAGTGCCACCTGTCAAGCGATATGCACCAAAATTTTATAATCGCTAACTTAATGTAAATTTTTATTAACTATTTTGCATTAGTTCTCAAAGTAGAGGATAGAAAATTTTCGTCACATGTACAGACAGGCAGACCGACAATTTTTAAAAATGATTAAATCATGTTCAGGAAATCTTGAAGTGCGTATATTCAACGAAAACTAAAAGTTGAAAATTTTTAAGAATCCAATATTTTCTTCTACTGAATGTACAATAAAGTAATACGAAAATAACCATCATCATATTAAACTGTTTTAGCACATATATTAAGGAATATTTTCAATTAAATATTACGAAAAATATATTAGTGTTGTCGCTAATAATTAGTTAGGTATTAAGATTAATGAAAGTAATAAAAAAAAAATTTGTTTTGGAAATAATAAGTAAAAGCTTCGCTCACGTAACAATAAGAAATGGTGTTTATTATTGCTGTAGATGGTGTTATAATTTGCATGTTTTATAGGTAAAAGAATATTTTCGCTTTTTCTTTTTGTTAAAATATATGTGTATACTGAATAACTTTTCGAAAAAATTATAAATAATCTAGAATTCATTAACGTTGTTTAATAAACTTATAAATAAAATTGTTTGTGCTGTGTTAAGAATGATAACAAATAAAACTTTCATTATGCAATTAAGATTACAAAGATTTTTTTTTGGTTGCTGTTGTTGTTGCTAGTTTCATAGTTAAATGTAATAACAAGGATTAATCTCTGACGCTGATTAAATTAGTTGGTATTGAAAAATATTTCAGTTTTAATATCAGTGTGTTTAAGGATTATATACAAAAAAAAAAAAAAATACTCAATGCTTTTCCCTATGTAAGCATATTTATGCAAAATTACGTAAAATTTTTATCAATACGAAGAACGTTATGGTTAAAGCGTACAGCTGTAATGTACGTTTAAAATGATAAATATAAATATTTATTTAATAAATCAGTTGTACTTTACGGTTTCTTTAAAGATATATATTAAATATACTTTGTTTATTATCTGGAGTATACTGGATGATATTAAACGTATAAAATGTGAATAAATCTCTCTCTCTCTCTCTTTTTTCTTTTTTTTTAGCTCATAAAGCTCACACGGATCGTACTAAATTTTATATCATCTCAAAACTCAATGTGCAATCATTGATTGACAAAGTTTGTTAAATTAGGAATTTCATCATATTATTCTTCAAATTAAAAGATATTTCGAAAAACTCTAAAATGTGGAGGACAGTTTTTTTTTTTTTTTTCAAAACTATGTAAATTATTTGAAAACTCAGAAAACTGATCGAAGATAATGAATACATGGAAGGTACACTTAACTTTTCATTGAGATTAAGTAAATGGTTTGTGCACAAGAAACCCAAAAGAATTCAAATATCTACGAAGGAGATAGCAAGTAAGTAGAGTTTAACATCTATTACTGCACTAAACCAAATGAAATTTATATATATTTTTTATATGCGTCAAAGTATGTTTCGTGCAGAATATGGAATGAAAATCATTTACCGTTCGTTAACAGAGCTACACAAAAGAAATGCAATATAGTGGAACAATACATGAAAATTGGTAGAAGTGTATTTCAGATTGTGCTGTGTGTTATTAATATAGGATTATGTTTATGTGCACTACATGGTGTGTACATAAGTTTTAGAATATATACAGATCTTTCAATAATTAAGCGAAAACATTATTTTTTATTGAATGTTATTAGTGAAAGGGCTTTACTGTAATATATTACCATGCCCAGTAAAACTGCTTAGAATTTGGAATTAATTCTTCATACACATCCGGTAAATAAAATATTTTTTAAAGATTAATATTCATCAATTGTTTTGTGTATAGTTACATGTTTTGAGGTTCCCTGAATATCGAAGTCAAGTTTTAAAGTTTGATCTTTGTCTCTCTCCCTTTTATCAGAGTAACTTAAAAATAAATTATTTCAGGCAATTTAAATGTTGTATTTTGAAATTAATATAAGTTTGTTATTTGAAAAGTTTCATCAAGGCTGATAAGTTTCAAGGAATGGTGCTTTTGAAAGTTCTCTGAATAATTTTAAATGTACCTTTATATTTAATAACAGATTTGAATTCTATAAAAATGCAGATACAATGATCAAACAGGGAGGTTGCAGAATTACTTGTCAAATAAACCTGATTCGAAGCCTAATTTGAAATTTTTTTTAACAGAGGTTCATACGACAGTGCTCGTTATCATATTCTTTAATCTCTAATCTCTATCTATAATATTAAATTTCAGGGATAGAGAAAGCCATGTGAGTGTCACACCAGGTAATTTTTTAATGTATTACTAATGTATGTACAATAAGTTCAATAAATAAATCTATAAAGAACTAAATATAAAGAACATACGAAAATAATTAAAATATTTTTATTTTTTGGCTCTTTTAGTAGTTTTATTTTAAGTTTAAATGCTTCCTATATAAAATTACTAAAATTTATGCAAAATAAAAATCTTTTGTTATAATATAGAAGTTCCAATTAATTTTATAATGAGCAATGGTATACCAGAATTATTTTATCTCATTATTAATATCATGTCTAAATGAAATTTTTATTAAATGGAAATTTTTACAGCAAAATGCTGAATCCGACGAAATTCTCGTAGTTTTCTTGAAATGTTTCAGCTGTTTACAAGTGTACACAATTTACACCGTGACCAATAAGTTCTCATACACTTTCAAATTTTTATTACAATAATGCAAAATAAATCATACAAAAACTTTTTACATCTATTTAAAGTACCAATCATTGAGTATCTTTACATTAAATGCTTTGGAATAATTCCACGTTTTAGTATCTTAACGAGCCTAAGTCTCTTTTCAAATCCATCACATGCGGCACGCACAACTTCCATTGACATTTCCTTCCATATCTTTTGAATTATATTTTTGAATTTGCTCAAATAGGTGATTTTATAGTTATTCAGTTGGGTGAGCATATATGCCCACACAAAATAATCAAGTAGGTTCAGATCGGGGGAGTTGGAGGCCATTCGTTCTTTGGCAAAATATCGGCTAAATTTTGACTGCAGCACTTCTGAACCACACGTGCGGTGTGAGAAGGGGCACCATCTTGTTGGAAGCAGAAATTTTCTGCCCCATACATGCTTTAGACATTTGGGAGAAAAATGTTTTCCAAAAAACTCAGTTTTATAATATTGGGCATTGATTTTTGCCCCCTTATCAATGAAGACTAACGAGAGTTTTCCTTTTTTGGAATTAACTGCCCAAACCATCAGAGACGAAGCATTTTGGTAACGCGGAACGTAATGCTGTCTCTCAGGGATGTTATCAATAGAAACTGACCATACTCTGTCATTTTGGGGGTTGAGACTCTGCTGTAAAATGAATAATTTCTCGTCTGAAAAGACAAATTCATCCCCAGCGTGCCAAGCAAGAATTTCTTCCACCCTTTGCTTCCTTTTCATTTTATCAGACTCCGAAACTGCATGAATTTAACTTTTTCCATAAGCCTTGCATTCAAGGTCCTTTTTCAGAATATTTAACTTTGATCACCTCGATATTCTGAGCTCTCGTGCTAGTTTACTAACGGATCTTGGTTCGCTTCGTCGTATCCTTTCCCTGACCCTTTCCACAGCCTCTTTTGTCCGAACGGACCTCTGTCTGCCAGATCTTTTTCTATCATCGACAGAGAGCATCTCATTATACCTTTTTGTAGTTCTGTAAATGAAATCTCTCTTCCCCGCCAAGGCTTTCAAGTCTCTGAAAATATCACACGGCTGCTCTCCTTTGATCAATTTATTTATCATAATTTCTCTCAATTTCTTCATTCTACCTAAGTAAAGAAAAATTATAATTAGTGCAACATTTGCACTTGAAATAGCTTTATACCTTACACTAAATTGCCTGCAAAATAATTGGGACTACAGTAGAACATATGCACAACTTTTTAACGTGCTACAAAAGTTGTATGAGAACTTATTGGTCACGGTGTAGAATGGAAAGGTTCATTACTGAATTTTCCTCAGATAATTACCTCTTTGCGTGCTAAAAAGAAGCCGAAATTTCATTATGCCAGTGAGATAACTTCTAATGACCTGAAACACCTTTTTTATTGTTGTTTATTAAATCAGCATTCTTCGTGTTTAAAAGTTTATCTCTGAAATAAATTTCAACGTGGTAATGAGTGCATTTTCTCATTGTATTGACACATAATGCATATACGTCTAAAACAGAAAAAAAAAAAAATGTCTGAGAATCACGCACTTATATTTATTAATTCTATTTATTAAGCTATTATTTACAGATGAAGTAATTCTTTTTATTCATCTTATTATAATATTTCGTTAAACATAATAACAGTGCTAACAACACTTTAATTTATTCCGTAGCACTCTTAGTACCGCCCACCAGCGACCGAGCGGTTCTGCGCCCAAAGTTAGTAGATAGAAAGTGCCTGGTTCGATCCCAGGTCCCGTTCATCGGCCTAGACGTTCGGAGTTTTCCGTGGTTTTCTCTGAAATTCGTGTAAATACGGGTTAGGACCCCCTAGAAAGACCCCCCGGAGTACATTCCACCCATAGGCCTAAGACCCCAGCGTAGTCAATCGGTCTTAAACCGCACAACCAAACAACCAACACTCCCAGTACCCTATTTTAAAAACGCATAAACATAAAAAAAAAAAAAAAAATTAATCGTAATTATTTATTTAAATTTTTTTTTTATATAAATAAAGTGGTGTGAAAAAAAGGCAGGTATTAACAATGCTGGGTAATAAATTAAAATGTTGATAACTCTACACTTTTAAAACTGTAGCTCTTGAATATAAGGCACAAGTAAATTATGCCTTCTATTATTCTAATATAAGAGGCTCACTGTCAAAGTGCCTCTGATACTGGAAGAAATGTAGAAGACACAACTAAATGTGAAAGACACCGATAGCACTTCGATCTCGGTGAGAGACACAAACACACATTTGTGCCTTTTATACAGCTATTCAGATTCCCAGCGCTACATTTAACGAAACTGAGCATGCGTAACAACCTACCCCAGCATGCATCAGTGTTTTAATGGCGGATGTTTTCGTTTGTGTTGGAAGATAGTATATCGCTTGAATTGTAGTTAACAGGATAATGCGAAACAATTTCTTGGACTAGACGTAGCCAGCATGAACAGTGGATAGAAAATTACTCAGGGATAAAGTAAGTAAGTATATTTTGCTAAATAACAGTTTTATTCATTTGAATTTTATTTTAAAATTTAAATATAGTTCGTGCGTTGTATGCCACAAGTATATATATATTTTTTTTCTTTAAGTATTGTAAAAAATATTTTAATTTTGCATTTAGGGATGAAATTTATTAGAATTATAATAACTTATTTTTATTCTCCCTTTAATGATGTGACACATAACAAATTTTGTGCTTTGTAAACTGAAGTTTTTTCTGATGAGTATTTTTGTTACATCATCTTATTGAATGAGATTCTACATGGTGATATTAGAGAAAACATAGTCGATTTTTATAAAGTAATTTACTTCTGAAAATGTGCTTTTGTTATTACACTAGTAACCTGAGCCTAAGGGGTTGCTCTCCGTGGGGGTCTTTCTCAGGGAACCTATCCTGAATAATTATGCAAGTTTCAGAGAAAACCATAGAAAGCTCCAAATAGATAGGTTAACGAGCGCAACCTGGGATAAAACCCAGCATTTCCTGTACATCGCTTAGTTTGAAGTACATAGCTTAAATTGAAGTTTGGACGATAATATAAAACAGTTTCTTGTATTGGGCGTTGCCAGCATGAACAGTGGATAGAAAATTACTTAAGGATAAAGTATGTATTTTTTACTAAATAACAGTTTTATTCATTTGAATTATATGTTAAAATTTAAATATAGATCGTGCGTTGTAGGCTCCAAGTAAATACATTTATTACTTTAAGTACGCTAAAAAAATATTTTAACTTTGAATTCAGGGATAGAATTTAATATGTTTATAATAATTTATTACTTTCTGCTATATGTAATATAGAGAAAGTATTACATTCGTGAAAATTTTCGACCTCCGTTTTTTGATGGATTTACACGTTTTGAGATGTCCTGAACATGAATTGAGAGTTTTTAGAAAATGTCTGTCTGTTTGTGTGTATCACGATTTTTGTGGACACTGTAGTTCACGAACCAATGAATGAAATTTAACCAAACTTGGTATTTTGTTTGCCCCTGACATAAACTGGTGCTAATTAGATTTGGGGATCAATCGCTCAACAGGTGGCGTTGTGATCGCATTTTTTGTAAAGTTTTAACATGGCAGTATAGGACAAAATTTCGTATAAATGTGTATAATGAGAGTTATTTTAAACTCGTGATTGTAAAATTAATATGAATTATTGTTAATAGTAGTAATTAAATAGGGAAAAAATTCAGTGTATGTGGGAACCCCCTGGGGGGTACCTCCCCCCCTCCCCCCAGGGGCGTAAATTTTCAAGATGGGTATCTTCCGAAAGGTCTCTTTAATACCTTTAAATCGAATGGTTGAACTATAAATCTGTGATAATTTAAAACAAAGTTATCGATTTTTTTTTACTTTTAACGAAAAAAAAAACTTGTATTTTTTTTTATATTGTTACCGAGTGATTTTGTATAGGAAAATATAGAAGAAAGTCTTGTGGTGGCCACAACATACTAGTTTTTATTTATTCTCCCTGCATTTATTTATTCTCCCTTTTATTTATTCTCCCTGCAATGATGTGACACATAAAAAATTTTGTGCTTTGTAAAGTGATGTTTTTTTTCTGATGTGTATTTTTGTTACATGATCTTATTAAATGAGGTTTTACACGTTGATATTAGTGAAAACATAGTCTTTTTTTTTTTTTTTTATGTTAGAATAATTTATTTTTACAGTGTGCTTTTACCATCTGGAGTCCAGTGTCCTGCTGTTCGGCTTAAGAACAATTGTCTGCACTAGTGACCTGAGCCTAAGGAGTTGCTCTCCATGGGGGTCTTTCTAAGGGAACCTATCCTGTATATTTATACAAGTCTCAGAAAAAACTACAGAAAGCTCCAAATAGCTAATCTGACGAGTGCAACCTGGGATCAAACCCATTACTTCCTGTCTACCAGTTTGAGCACAGAACCACTTGGCTACTGATGGACTTATTTTCGTTGTTTCTTTATTCATTTTTTGTAAGTGTACTTTTTACATATTTTATCAATTGCTTACTCTCCTTGATACTAAATTTAATCCGGTATTCCGGAATCACTAATAATTTTTGCACCAACTTACCTGATTCTTACTCCCCCTTCCCTAGTGGCTAAGTTCGAAGTTTTGCAAAATCTCGACAAAATAGTAGATAATGCGTACATCTAATCAACATCCACACACTAAAGTTCGCCAATCTAAGATACTTTAAGGCGAATTCAAACGGAAAAACGTGTTTTTACACGTGTTTATAGCCCTCTAGACACGAAGGGGGTAAGGGGGGATTTCGTAAAATCCCGTTACAATAAGGGTCGGATACATATAAACAATTTACGCACCAAATTTCGTGACCGCATATCCCATAGATTTCTCAGGACAAATTTAGCGCTAAAAGGTGTGTCTCGAGTTTTCCCCCTCGTAACACCCCCCCCCCCCCCCAAAAAAAACACAAAAACAAAAACCCCCACCAAAAAAACAAAAATGAGTTTTTGGAAATATCCTAAGGAAGTCGCATAGCCTTTTTTCAATACATTTGTTCCATTTTTGGTAGAGGTCTACTCAAAAATCAGGAATTTTCAATATTTCCCCCCCCCCTCTCTTCCCTTAAAAATCGAAAATTCCTAAATTCAGATAATGTATTATTTGTACTCATGTCTAGTCTCCCCATGTGCAATTTCTTTATTGTGAAGTAATTAGGAGCCGAGTTATGCTTACAAACGTGTTTTTGTCTTTTGCCTCCCCAAAGGGGGAAAGTGGAGTAATTTCGGAAAAGTTGATAGATATAATTTTAAGTTGGATAAAGATCTAAATTTCTGCCAAGCGCTGTTAAATTCAGTCCAACCGTTCTCAAGTGATGCCTGGATAAACGTGTTTTTGTCTTTTGTCCCCCAGGGGGGGGAACAGGGGGGAATTTCTGAATAGTTGATAGATATAATTTTAAGTTGGATAAAGATCTAAGTTTCTGCCAAGCGCTGTTGAATTCAGTGCAGCCGTTCTCAGGTGATGCCCCGACAAACGTGTTTTTGTCTTCTGCCTCCCAGGGGGGAACGGGGGGGGGGAATTCTGAAAAGTTGATAGATATAATTTTAAGTTGGGTAAAGTTCTAAATTTCTGCCAAGCGCCGTTGAATTCCGTGCAGCCGTTCTCAAGTGATGGACAAAAAAGCGACATACAGACACGATGACACACACACAGACAAAATTTTCTGAAGTCATTTTCGGCTTTCATGATGTGTGAAACGTGAAGATATCGCAAAATTTTTCGATTCTGACAAATTTACAGACAAAACTCTGATTTTATTAATATAGGTAGATAAAAAGTTCAAATATTTCGTTTTACTTTCAATGCTTTTTTCTTTCTAATATTTTTCCTGTAGTTTAGCATTTAAAAATTTAATGCTGCTACAAAATAATTATCAAATAGTAAAATACTTCACTAATAATACATACAATTGTATTTAAAATGGAAATATGTTACAAAACTCATTATAGTGACAGAAAATCTTCAAAGTACATTACTCAAGAGTCTGTAATTAAAAAACTTTAATTGAAAAAAACTCACACTAGGGGAACATTTGCCGATAAGAAGTATATTTTCGTTATCAGCTCAGTTACAGTTTTAGGATGATGTATAGCATGTTAAAATACCTTTTGAACAGTTGGTGACCTTCCTTGTTAGTTAATATGAAGTGGTTTCATAAAAAATGAGTTTCATTTCATTTTTCTTTTAGCTTTTCTACAAGTTATAAGAAATTATAGTTCACTTCATTTTTAATCTTTTATACTCTAGAAAATATATACTTGTATGTACGCACTGTTTAAAATAAATATCGACATTTCACCGAAAAATTAGGGCCAACGCAAACAATTTTGTAGTTTCATTAAATATATATATATATTTATTTAATTTGGTGCTAAACTTCATACTAAAATGGTGATACCTGGAATTAATTTTTTTTTTAAATAATAGTTGCAGTTAATATTACCTAAATTGGTATTAAAAAAAATCGTGTGATAATTAAATAAGGATAAATCCTTGCCATGTCTGTTCACAAGCAATTTTACACAGAAGCTCTCGTATTCCTGTTCTATTACTTAAAGAAAAAAAATTAATTAATTTAATAATAATTAATAATTTCTTCAGTTAAATAAGGCAAAGCGTACTATTAGAAAAAATGGTATTGCAATGAATAAAATTTGCGAAGTCTAATAATGTAATTAAAACAATGAAATATTTTGCGAATGTAATATAAAATTTAGGCGCAAAAATACGATTTTATTCTTTCCGTCCAACAAAGCGTTAATTCTACTAAAGTAAACTTCTCCTACTTTGACAAATAACAGCGCAATTAAAATATATAGGGCTAAATTTTGATTTAGATGAATTAAAACTGAATTCAAATAATCTTAAAAGTTACGCAGCATTTGTTTCGAGACATTTTTAGAAATAATAATATATTACAGGAGTAAGACATTACTTTTCCTATAGCAATCTCAACTTATTCTACATATTTCTAGCAAAATCTTTTCCTAAACACAGATTTAAAATACCTTATATAGACATTTTTTCAACTATAGTCTTATTTGATATTGGAAACTAAATTGAATTCATACATACTTTGACTCAATTAATTCTCAAAATCCTTCATTCCGTAAAACAATTTTTATGGTTTTTAAGTTTTTTTTTTTTTTTTTTTTTTTTTTTTTTTAATCCAACATTTTTAAAAATTCAATTTTCAGATATTTCTATTGCAGCTTCTCTTTTAAGATATAACATACTCTACGGGAAATGGTTTTTTATTGTTACATAATTATTTTTGGTCGTACTTAATTGAATGTATCAAGGCTTCACCACATTTATCTTGAAGGATTTTCGTCAGGCAATTTAAGATAACATTAGTTTTGATCACATTTATCTTTACTCTATCAGTAATTATCCCCATTGTGTAAAAACGGCCGTATAGTAACCAGTAACAACTCAAACAAATAGTCAAATCGTCAAATTGTTTCGAAATCTGAAACACATCTAAAATAAATTTTTTATTATTGTTTGGTTCAACGAAAACAAAGATGATAAACTTTATCTGTTTTAAGAACACTGGTCATTTTTTGGTGCGTAAAAAGAATTTCCTTTGTAATTCCGGATCAAAGCTATAATATAACGCATGTTACATTAGATTCTTACACAGAACTCAAAGATAACAATAATTTTAATCACATTTTTCTCCACTCAGTAATTAACCCAATTGGGCAAAAAATGATCGTAGAGTAACGATTCGAACCAAACCAGATCTCTCCGCTGATGGCCAGATGGTCAAATTGTTTCGAAATCTGTAAAAATGTCTAACAAGGAAAAATTCAAAAGGTGTCGTCTTCAAAAAATAGTGAAAAAAATATATGTCATTCTACTTTTCATAAAACACCAGAAAGTGAAACAATTATCGGCTGAAATGAATTACAGCGACCACAAAAAAATATCAAAATTAAGCAGTTTTGGCGATTTAGCACTGTTAGGTGATAAGTTCGCTAGCACCCAGATTGCCGTATACGAACAGAACCGTGTTTTGCTTCTCCGCCAAGTACTCAAAATCAATCGCCTAACAGTGTGAAATCGCCAAATATGCTTAATTTTGATAATTTTTTGTGGTCGCTGTAATTCATTTCAGCCAATAATTTGTTAACTTTCTGGTGTTTTATGAGGAGTAGAATCACATGTATTATTTTCAATATTTTTTAAAGACGACACCTTTTGAATGTTTCCTTGTAAGTTGTAAAGTCACGCATCTAAAATTATTGTTTTATTCCACGAGAACAAACAATATAAACTTTATTTATTTCACAATGCTGGCCAAATTTTAACGTGCAAAAGGAATCCCTTTTGTAATTCAAGATCAAAACCATAAAATTATGCATGTCACACATTGCAGTCTTACACAGAACTCTGAATCTTCTTGGGGCTATTGTGAGACAATCTATAACTCAGAGAAGTGCTGAAATGTAGAGATTAATTAGCCTGGAGTGGTCTGTTAGCAACAATGTACGTCAAATAGTAAATGGATTTCATCTGATGACGTATTAAATATGATGACTAAGCTTTAAATAAGATTGAATGTTCATATATCAGTCTAGCTGCTATAGAGTTTTCTCCATAACGTGAAAAGAAATCTGTGATGCAGTGATTTTATAATATCTAGTAGTAATGTGATTACAAAATTGGGGAAATAATAATTATTAATTATTAATTATTGCATTATTTTCTTTGAAAATATTCATAAAAAAGAACTAAGATTTCCAAAATGAACATTTTTTAAAATTTCTTTTTTAATCTAAAATAGATTTGTATTGTATTACGTTTGGCATAAAAGATTTCTCAGGTAATAAAGAAATTTTTTGAATATTTGTTTTGAGTATAATAAAAATTTTAGTTTAATAATAATAATAATAAAACATAAAATCACTTACATATATTTTATATGTATATATATATATATATATATATATATATATATATATATATATATATATATACATATAAATCCTACTGTGAAAATTGTTGATATATCTTTTAAATCATTCATATTAAAACTAAACTGCAAACTGCAAGCTACAAATTATCTGCTACTCAAATATTTATATTGTACAAAACTATTTTTTAATGATACGTTCTTATGTTATCTTTAACTTCTTAAATATAATTCAAAATCATTTTCCTGGTGATGTATAATTCACGTTATAAATATATTTTTAAATTTTGTATGTCCATACAAAATTTTAAAACATGTCCTCTTAAAATTTTATACGTCCATAAATTATTTATTTTAAAAGCAAGTTGAGAAAAATTAAAGAAATTTAATAATTAGATATAATCATTACAAATGTATTAATACTTATTTTCTTCTACAAACTATATTTTCGCTAAAATCAGACGACATTCTGATAATAATTTTTAAATGAGAGTTTAAAACTCTACCAGAAGAAATTTTGTCAAGTTTTATAAATAATGTCGAATGTTGATATTGATAGCATATAGTCTTGCACATTTTTTTTTCTATTGGAGAATATTTTTTAATGATATGATAAAGCAACATTTTATAATTTATAGAAGTTTGTTTCAACTGAAATGCACAATAAACAATTTAAATACATACTTTAAAATGTACAAAAACAGTATTTTTCTTTCGCAACTGTTCCTTGAAGATCACTGTCTTTTTCATAATATCACACTCATCTTTACCACAGAATAAGAAAAATTTACTTTTTAAATCCTAATACATAATTTTAAAAAAACGTAAGATCATCACAACCTGTTGAAAATTTTTTAGGGGGAAAGTACATGAAAAAATTTTCTTTGTTAAAATTCTCTTCTACTAATCAATAATTCTTCACGTGAAAGTAATTAATTTTTTTTTTTTGTGATTAATATGATGACTGAAGCTCAACTGGTTCGCGTGATTTTAGAATATTAACATGTCGAAATATGCCATTAATTCTGTTCTGACATTCAATATTTTTGATAATACGACAGTTCTGCTTTAATTAAATGCAAATTTTTAACACGTTTTTTCGATCATATAACAAAAAAATTTAATCGATTGCTTAAGTTTCCTGAAGCAAGGCTGCTTCGTTCGAATAAAAAAAAAAGCTATAAATTAGATTCGTCTTGGAATTTCTTTTGCATAATAAAACTAGTATGTTGTGGGCGCCACAAATCTTTCTTATATATCATTCCCTATATCAGTGCCACTTATTGTTTAACGTGCGCAAAAGTTTAATCATAACTCCACATAATAAAGAATTTACAGATTATAAGAATTTACAGAGATATTTATAATTAAAGAGTTTGTTGCAATTTTAAAAAATCACCAAAGAGTAATAGTAGCGCCTCCTGTCAGCTGATATACACCCAAATTAACTCATCATTAGTCTTCGTAATGTTTACCTCACATATCAAATTGAGATTTAACCCTACTTTTCATGGCGTAAATTCCAACACAGCAACGTCACATGCCGGCCGATATGCATCAAAATTTGAACAACGTAGTGTTTTATAATGGTTCTTATATATGAAGTTTTGTACGACTATATGCAATATAATCTGAGAAATATCCTTCCCGTTCACGAGGGAAAATGCAGCGCCACGTATCGACCAATATGCACCCAGATTGAATCAGCATAATGTTTTACAATGAACCTATTATACACCGAGTTTTGTTCGATTATAGACAACTAGCAGGCTTTGCCCGCTTCGCTGGTCACTAAATTTAAAGGAAACTCTTTTCTATATAGCTTTATAAAAATAAAATAAAATAAATTACTGAAATTGTTCAAAAGCTCGCTTCAGGTCCCTGCTGCCTTCGGCAGCGATTTGGTCTTCCACTGCAACTCGGGCGCTTGTCCCTATTACCTGCAACAATGGTTTACCAATGAGCTTTCATTTAGGTGCTTATTATACAACAGTTTCGAAATAGATAGTATCGAAAAAATTGGAGTTTCCCTTTTATATTTGAATCCCGGTTACATGTGAACAGCACTATACGTGGTGCACATAATATTTGCTTTTACGTTATTTCCTATGTTTACTTTGTTTATCCTATCAACCATAAAATGACAGCAATTCCACGCCAAATATTACAATATGCTGTGACCAACTACGTCTGTCGCATGAGACAATTAATTTTTTGTGTTTATATATAATTCATGGTTTGTAAACCTGATAGTACAGCCTTAATACAGTTCTCTTTGGCGACTTTTGAATTTTTGCCAGCATTTTAGACTTAATCCATTGTAACAATAAGACTTAATCCCTTGTAACAATATGCTATGAGCGCTATTTCTGCCGTGTTTTTATAACTAATCTTTTATAACTAATCAACTAATCTTTTTATTTTTATATTTATTTCCCATTAAACATATTTTTATTTTTATTTATTGATTTAAATATTAATTTGAATTATTCAAATATTTCTGTTCGACAGCGTGCAAGTGCAGTAACACACAGAGGCTCATTTGTTTGTATGATAAATTAGCATAGTGATTATTATATAAAGAAACAAATAATTAGGTAAACATTATCATGCTACACAACTTTATTATGTCGCTACACTGGCGGCTTTTGAATTTTTGTCGCCATATTAGAGATGGATTTATTTATTTATTTATTTTTGTATGAAAAGGGGGAAGACTATTTTGCTAAGAATTTTATCAGACTCTTTTTTGTTTATACATAAGAATCCTTCATATTCTGCTTATATTTTTAATGGTTTTTAGGTTTAAAATAGTGCTTGTTGATATAAATTTCCTATCTTTAAAACTGCATTTTTTCTGTAAATTTTGTGTAAAAATAAATCATTTATGTTTTTATATATTTGATGTGCTACTTAGATTAAAATGGCTGTTTCTATATTAAACTTCTTGTCGAAAAACGTTCGATGCACTTCAACACTAAAATTTAAAAAATCGCCCAGCAGGATCTATTAATGAAACTGATAAAATAAAAATATGGTTCATAGAGTTTAAATAATCTATTTAAAAAACTTTTAAAACCCAAATTTTTAATGTATCGTATAACATACATAGATATAATAATATATAGATTGATCATTGGGGAGAAAAAAGTGATTCCTTTTCACTCGGGAAAAGGCGGCGATTTTACCAAAATATGGCAGTCTTTCCCCGAGTGAATACACACGGGAATACACATGAATGTTTTAGAAAATAAAATTCATGAATAATTTATTTTCTAAAGGGGAATGAAAAACTCCAGATATAGTTTCAAATTCATTTTTCTTTTTCTTCCTTTTATTTTTTCAATACTACTTAATGGCTGATTCCAAAGCTTTTTTTTGGTATCCAAAATCTTTGCACGATAAAATGGGGATGATAGATCTATATATATTATTATATATTTGATCACATAAATCTTTTCAAAGTTAGAATAAAACTTAATTTGAAAAAAAAAAAAAAAAAAAAAGATGTAACTTTTTTGTTTATTAACAAAAAAAATTGATGAAATTTGAAATGCAAGTTGGTCTTGTGGGGTACAGGCTTTATATTATATTTTTGGGTTCGTAAGAGAAAATTTAAAAGAATTTGAAAATTGCAATTTTTAATCCCACTTCAAAAACATGTGACTTAATGTGAAGCAGATTTTTTTTTTCCTCCTATCGGTTTCCATATAATATTCTGCTGTTGCCACCTAAAATTCATACTTTAGTTAATTTTAAAAAATCTAACTGTCCGATTGATAAGCTGTTTAATGCATCGGATTCACAAAAAAAATTTTCTTTCATTTGGTATCTTATTTGTAACGATACGACTGATATTTCTAATTTATTTTCTAATATTTCTGATTTATTTTCCTCATTTTAAATAAATGTACGTTATTATTATTATTATTATTATTATTATTATTCTGTCGAAAAAAAAATTGGTAACAATTAAATTATGGATAAAATTTAAATGGCTTATTTATCAGAAATTAGAAGGTTATTATTTTCACATTTTAATTAATTAAGAAAAAACTAATCAAAAATTCTAAAATCTGACTTCGATGTGCACAAAGACCCTTCGGGGGGCACCTTTGTGTTAAATCTCGTGACCGTCCGAGCTACCGTTTTCGAGAACAGTGAAATATATATACAAATATTGCTCACTTAATAGTATAAGATAAAACCTGAGATATAATCCATAAATAAGGGGAAGCTTAGTATAAAAGTGTCACCTGAGCGATTTGAATTGAGAGTTCGCAGGAGCTATTTTATGTCGAGGTGCAACGTATTCTAAATAAAAATAAATAAATAAATATAAACAAAAGCATTAAGATTTGATTTTCGATTAACTATGGATTATCTTTGTTATTGCTTATATTTGTATCACAGATAAGAAAACGAATGGTAATGCGGCAAAAAAGCTACTATCAAATAGCATAATTAATTTTTTAAATGTTACATTTCATTTAAAACTGGTTAAATTCTGGAAATTAAATTCTGAAATCTATGCAAAAATTATATAATAATAATTCATAAATTATTAAATTATAACAATTACCAGATCATAACAGTTAATGATATAATGTATAGCTTTAATAATATATATAACTATTAGCTTAAAACTCTTTTCCAGTTTAGTATTTCTTTTATTTGTCTGTCAAAATATTATAGGTATTACTATACGAAAATAGTCTAAGGTTTTTAATTTAAATGCTATGCTGACCAGTCTGACAACAGTAACAGGATATTAAAAAACAAAGGTAAACAAGCCCTTAACAATTTTAAGAAAAGGTATTGTTTACAAAGACGAATAATCTTAAGGGCGAATATTCGAAAGAAGAATTAAAAAAAAAAAAAAAAAAAAAAATTATATTATAGAAATTTATATTTTTAAGTGTTTCTCGTCCCCAAGATGTTAGTGCGAAATGTGTAATTTTGAATTAAAAAAGAAAAAAAAATGCTGAAAGGTTGTATAAGATATTATCGTATAAGATTATATTAGCTTAGTTTAGATTCAAAGGTAGATTAGTATTACAAAATGGCTAAACATAAACTAGTACGTTGTAGCCAACACATGATTTTTTTTCTATACTTTCCTATACAAATTCACTCAGTACAAATAATTTATTAAAACTATTATTTAATAAAATTATCTTCCCTGATGAATGCAGATGATTTTCATTCTAGAGAAGTATAATATTAAATATCCAAAGAAAGTAAATTTTATTCTCTGTATGACATCATAAAAAAAAAAAAAAAAAAAAAAAAGAATGAAATCGAAATGAACAAAATCTATAATTTTATTTTAAATTATTACAGTTCGATGATTTGACCATTTGTTTCAAAGGTATCAACAAGATTTTTTGAAAAATATCCATAATGAAAATTTGCTTCCCTGTGTGTGTGTGTGTGGGGGGGGGGGGGTAAGGGGGGGAGGGGGGAGTTGACTTCCCAACGAGGGGGGAAGGCGATGCTAATACACATGCAAAAAAATAGTTTCCTAGTTGACGCTCACTATTATAAATAGTTCTTTTAAATTTTTTAATGATTATTAAAAAATAATTCTTGTTATACACATTTTTACGAAATTTTCTCCTGTATCACCATGCTAAAAATTTAGAAAAAGCGAGATGGCAACTCCGTCTGTTGGATTGTTTTCTCCAAAAATTGATAATCATTGATTTTTACCAAGTGCAACTATATATCAAATTTTATGAAATTCTGTGCAGTAGCTCCTAACATGCATTGAAAAAAAAAAAAAATTATAACACACACATAGAGGCAGACAGACAGATATTTTCAAAAAATAAAAATAAAAATAAAAATAAAATAAAATAAAATTCTAGACCTCTCAAAGTGGCCTATCCATGGAAAACTCGAGGTCGAAAAATTTTTTGAATCCAATACTTTCTTCTATTGAATATAGAAGAAAGTAAAAAGATACGAATGGAAGAGTTTTCTAATAGACTGAATGTGCTTAAACTACTCATCTAAAATATGTACTTTGATGGCAAAGCATTATTTTACTTTTAAACAAATGACAATCCCTTTTTTAAAGTGTGAATAAATTGTAAAGAACTGCGTGAATCGGAATTTTAATACCTAAATATAAAATACGTTAGCACTTTTCAAATAACGTTTTTATACAGGACAAATATCGAGAATATTTGCATTTTTTCTGGAGAAAAAAAACCTTTTCTTCATTATTAAAAAAAAATATATATATAGGGTAAATGCTCCAGTGATTGACACTTCTAGAGCAATTTCTGATGTTTTTACTGTTTTAGTCATAAGAAACTATTTCTGGAAATCTTAAGTTAACATATATGGCATGAAAGACATTCAGAACCACATATATGTTAAAATATATGCATTTGATAATTATCATTACTATTATATTTTTATTTTACACCCAGTCAGCGTTCCAGTAATTGACACTGCCAGTTTTCTATTTTACCGTAATTAGCCTCCTACGCTCCAGTGCTTGACACCGCTAATTTTTCATTTTTCCAGTTATTGGCACCCTATGCCTGGACATGTTTGATATACAATGTTAAAATTCTTATACGCAAAACATGTGCTTTTATTTTTTTTTCTTATTTATTAATTATTTTTGTAGAATTGTCAATTATTGGAGCATGTCAATCACTGGAACACCTACCCTATATATATATTTTTTAATATTTTAGTGTTGTTTAATGCATTAATTTCCCCCACACCTTACAAGTCTGAAACTATTGGTTTTAAAGAATTAAATGATCATTTATAATTTCGCTCATTTTTATAATGATATACATGTTGATTATCCAATTACATGAGTATTAAACTAAATAGAATTGATTTCAATCGAGTGCGAAATTTTTTACTGAGTTTTTAATTATTGGATGAAGATAAGCATCCAAGTAGTATTTATTTATTTATTTATTTATTTATTTAAATAATAATAATAATAATAATAAATTTTGTTTATATATTTTTTTAAACGTTTAACTGAAACTGTCCAATTTTTCAGATTAAATATTTTGCATGTTAAACCAACAGTTTAATGTCATATTGTTATATCAATATTACAATTATATTGAAATGCAAGTTTTTATAATTCTAAATAATTTTATAATAAAATATGTGAGTTTGAATAACATTCATATATACTAACAATATAAAGTTTAGGATATTATAAAAATTTATCAAAAAATCTGTTTAGTTAATTTCAACAATTAGCTAATAATAATATAATAATATTTTGACTGCCATTGATATGACAGTCATCAAAACATATACTGAATTTATCATTTCATTTATATTCTAACTTAAATCACAAAGTACTTCAAGTTATTCATATAATGGTTTAATTTTATCACACCTTTATCCAGTTAACTACTAAATTCCTCATCCAATGAAATCAACCAAGAGTTTAACTGGGAACACTTAATTTCAGAGTAGGTGAAATTAGTTCGGTTAATACAAATAGTTACTTATTCTAGGGGGCTATGGAATTGTAAAGAAAACTTTAAAGATTATCTTTAAGCTTATTTTAATTTTCTAAATCTAAATTTATTATTTTAACAACTATCAAATATATTTTTTTCCTTTATTATAAAGTTCGTATAATCGCTGTAGAAATCTTCATGTTTGTTTTTAAATAGCTTATTGTGAATATAATGTCTATTGACATATATATAGTAATATATTATAAATGCAAACATTTGAAATTTAAAGATGAATTAATTTCAGTATTCAAACAATTAGTCTGATCAAAAACGAAGACCACCCAAATCAAACTAAAAAAGAAATAAAGTAAAATCTAAATGAATTATAGCAAATTGGAATGAGAAAAAAGCATTATTTGCATTCTAACGTTATCAAAGGGGTGGTAGAATGCAAATATGCTAAAAAGTGGATGTTTTTCTGTCACAAAGAAAGAAAAAGCTAAGAATTTCTTTGTTCTCAGGCCCGAAACACCCATTGTAAATAAAACCAGAAAAAACGAAGATCAAAATAAAACTCATCACTACAAAAGATAATCCAATAACCATTTAAAAACGTAGATCAAAATAAACTCACCACTACAAATATTAATCCAAAAATTACTTAAAAAATTATTGTTGAAAAAGAGGCAACTCATAGTTTATGAAAAACGAAATATATATATATATATATATTTTTTTTTTTCTGAAATACAGCCGTGAAGAAATTATATTACAATAATTGTGAATTTTTAAATTTTGCATTTAGTGTTTCTTATGCATGTAATAATTCAAGGAAAATAAATTCACTTGTTAATAATATTTTTCATTCTATAAAAGCGTTTTTTAGAAGTTTTATAATGTTCTAATAAAATTTAAGAATTTTCATGACTTATAGTCTTTTTAGTTTGTCCATTCATGTTTTTATTTCCATAAATAGTTTAAAAAGGGAAAAATTCTAACTGTATTTATCTAACATGTGATAAATGCTGAGTCATAGATATTTTTAATCTCATTAAAAGTGTAAAACTGTAAAAAAAAAAAAAAAAAAAAAAAAAAAAAAAACACCAGACATTTCTTGTAATAAAAATCCGAATATTTTGTGTCGTCCTGTAAATGAATTATTCATATTAAATGCATAATTTTCTAATATAAACAATATTTAAACTTATATTGATCATCGCAGAATAAAAATGTTGAAATGGGCTTAAAATAAATATCTTCCTTACACCGTAATGTATAGGAATTATTTTTCGAGTCTTTGTACTCAAACTAGTTGTAATACATGTACGACTTTTAATGTGAATTTTTTTACACAAAATTCGAAAAATCTGAATAACATATGCAGTAGAACCTCGATCTATCGTTTTTCACGGGATGCTTGAAATAATAATAATAATAATAATAATAATAACGGTGAAAGCGAGAAAACGACAAATGCGGGTCACAGTCAAAACACGAAGCAAACAATGTTTATGAAATAATACACACAATCTATACAGTATACTACTAATAAAAACTAATTTGTTACTTTCTAAACTGTCAAAGAAATAAACCAATGTTGCAGAATGTTAAGTAAAATTTATTTTCAAAAATCAAAAATTGTATGTTGGGTTTTTTGTTCTTTATATAAATTAAACAGGAATTTATCCATATTTGCATCATTTCTCTGATTTTTTTTAATGTAATTTCATGTGCTTATATGAAAGTTAGTGCATTTTTAAACGCCACAACTAAGTCATCGGTGTGAAAATTATCCTCTGTTTCTTCGCCATTATACTTTAATTTTTTGAAATCCCACATTTCTTTTATGCTTTAGGATACCGCATGTCGCAAAGTCTTCCTTAATGTAAATATTTTCACTAAATTTTATACCAGACGCATCCTCTGCTACACGCAACCACTCTTCATATACATCATCATCATCACTTTCTTGCCCTTCTGTTTATTCTTCACCATTTTTCGCAGGTAACCGCATTTCACGGAACAATTTTCTAGATTACTAAAGAGGTTACTTCCTGCCATGTTGAAATTACAAAATGAATAGATGTTCCGGAGACATAGCATCACAATTTTGATCCTCCATGGAAATAGGGAAAAAAGTTGTTTTAGGATGAAAGAAGAAATTCCAGTTTGAATGCCATATGGAACCGCTTGAAATTCGGAAGAAAATTTTTACAAGATGAGGAGAAAATTTTTACAACGATGAATGCGGGAAAACGACTTTTTGAAGCCCGACACATGCGGGTTTCGCAGTGTTGCCAGATTTGGGGACTTTTTTATTCAACGTCCACCATTAAATTTTTATAGCAACAGTTGCCTAATCACATCGAAGATTAATCGTCTATTATGTTTGCCAAATTTTACTTCTCAAAATTATTGGTGGTAGTGGAATAAAAAAGTCCCCAAGTCTGGCAACACTGGGGTTTCGTTACCATTATTTAAATACAATTTGTGCAAGGACAATAGAAATAAAACGATCAGTGCAAGAAAACGATGGATGCGTTTTTTTTTTTTTTTTTTTTTTGTGCGTGTGTGTGTAGGGGGGGGCTTTATAAAAGATCGTATCTACGTTCCTCCACTACCTTATGATTTGCCAGAATTGAGACACAGAATTTAAGAGGCTATCGCTTATATTACTCCTGAGTGATTAACCAAAGTGTGGGAGAAAACAGACATTCGGTTAGATGTGTACCGCATAGCAAAATATACGCATATTGAAAATTTATAAGGAAAGCTAGATTAGTTTATTAGCTTCAATTTTATGTATGATTTGTTGTAAAAAATATAAATTGAACTATTACAATATACCATTCAAACTCGGGCATTCTTTTATGGATACCTTGTATTTTGTATTTTTTTACATGTAATAAAGAAAAATTGAAAATTCGAATCATTATAATAATTTTCACACATCTGTATACAATAAGTTCCAAAAAACTTCATTCAGAAATTTTTATTTTTATAACAGTTATCTAAAGTCATATTATATATATTAATTAAAAATAATTAAGTATAATTATTCCGAACTAACGATTAATGCAACGAGAGAAGCATTTAGCATTAAATTCAGTATTTAATGTCAACATTCTTGAACCTCAACGGACATTAATGTAGTCTGTAATCTATACCGATGGTTTAGGATGTTTGACATGCACTAACAGAATGTTCTGATTAAAGCGAAATAGTTTGGCTTATATTTTGACAGTTACAAACTCGACATCTTTTGGAGTAAAATAGTTTGTTTTGAGTTGGATACATGAAATAGATATGCTTATCGAAATAAAAATGATTAACATAAGTAACAGAAATTTAACTGTTAATATGTTGAAGAGACAAACACTTTATGATTATTTAATAAATAGAACAGTAATAACAAAAATATATAAACTATTTTAAATAGTGTTATTATTATTATTATTATTATTTTACTTTGGTTGGAGCAAAATATCCGCATTTGGTTAAAAAGGGGGAGGTGGTGAGGAAAACTTTTGTTAATATTGTTATTATTATTATATTATCAATCAAGTGTAATTCATTGCTAATTGTTTGAATGTATATGATATGATTCTTTTGATCTAAGTTAAAAGTGTATTAATATCAGTTTCTAATCAAATATATTACAATATTGATGTCACTATCATAATAATTTATAGATTTTTGAAAATTTTAAATATTTTTACACTCATGTTTGTGAAAATTGCAGTACCAAGAAGGAATGCGAATATGAGAATGATATTTTTTGGGCGCATACATTATAGTAGGAAGTGCAATTGACTAAATTTTCGGGAAGTTTTGAGTAATATACCCTGAACAAATAATACATAAAGCAGCGACCTCTGCGAGTAATAACTACATTTATATGTCTAGGCACTAAATCGAAAAGAGATTGGATGACATATTCCCCTAACAACACAATTGTCCAAAATACATCCTGAAGATGTCCATAGGATGTCCATAGACATCCTTTTCATCCATAGGACAACCAGAGGATGTCATTTGGAGAATATGTGCTGTTAGGTCGGGTACAGCACTTTATGAAGCTTCAACAGGATGCCACAGTTCATAGACCGTAGTTACTGGTGAGTGGTGGCGGGCAACTCGTATTTCAACGATTAAACAGACATTTTCGTTGGTGCGAGATCAGGAGAACGCGCTAGCCGGAGCAACGGTTGAACACATTCTCTATCAAGGAAGGTCCGGACAATACAGACAACTTGCGGGCGTGCATTATACTGCTTAAATGTTGTGCTACGGAAGCCTTGAATATAGGGCAGAGAGGCGGACCTTAATTCACCAGATATTTAATGACCGCCACTCAGAATGCCAGGAACGCTAACAAGAAGTAATCGGGACGTATATCCAATGGGACCCCATATCATCACTGCAGGTGATGGACAGTGTGACGATGTCGAATCTCAGCTGGTAATGTGCATTATTCACAATGCTGTTAAATATGGATGAGGCAATCTTAATGCTGTAAACACGATTGTGATTTGTCTGAAAAGCGACTTCACGCCATTCTTGCATCCAGGTTCGTCGTTGATCACACATTAAAGGTGCCCATATCAATGATGCAGTTTTGAGGGTACTCAAAATTTTGGTAGCCGCATACTGGGTCACCATCTGGAGTGATGGTATGCGGTACCGTTGAATACACGTCTCGATCAACCGTTGTTTTCATTCCCGCCACTCTGAATACCCGCTATTACATTTCTGACGAGTTAAGGCCCATCGCTCTGCCCTATATTTAAGGCCTCCGAAGTGCAATATTTAAGCAGGACAATACACGACCGCAAGTTGTCCGTTTTGTTCAGAACTTCCTTGGTGCAGAATATGTTCGAATGTTGCTCTGCCCAGCGCGTTCTGCTGATCTTGCACCAATGAAAATGACTGTTTAATCGTTGAAAAGCGACTGCCCCCCCACCACTTCCCAGTAACTACGATTGATGAATTGTGGCATTGTTTTGAAGCTTCATGAAGTGCTTTACTCGTACATGTCATACAATTGCTGTTTGAGTCAATGCCTAGGCAAATAAGTGTTATTGCTCACAGAAGTCGCTGCTTTATGTACTGTTTTCTCAGTACATATTACTCCAAATTTCCTGAAATTTTAATCAATTAGTCTTCCTACTATAACGTATGTGCCTAATAATTATCATTCTGATATTCACCTTTCTTCTTGGTGTTGCAATTATCACAAGCATGAGTGTATAATAAGACATTTGTATTACAATAATGATCATATTAGTATTAACAATATAAGGTTTTGAATATTATAAGGATTTAAAAGGATTTATTCAGTTTGTTTCATTTCTGCATTTAAATAATATTAGATGAATATTCATTTTCTTCTAAAGTTATTACTTTATTCTATATTTAATAGAAAAAAGTATTGGATTTGTAAAAATTTTCGACTTTCGGTTTTCGATGGTTTTCTGTCTGGGTATGTGGCAAAAATTTTGGGGCGACTGTATCTCAGTAACTACTGCACAAAATTGCATATAACTTTATATTTAGATACATCTGAACATAAATTAAAATCTTTCGACTTTTGTTGTCAGCAATTCAACAGGTGGCGCTGCTATGCAGCGATTTCAGCAATTTAATGGAAGACTATATCTCACGTTCTATTACCGATAATCGAACAAAACTTTATACGTAAGAAGGCCATTATAAGGTATTGTTTTGATTCAATTTGAGTTCATATTGGCTTATAGATTGTGCTGCTGTAGTGCATATTTCACCGAGTACGACAAAATTACATCTCTCATTCTACTGTATATGGTTGCACGATACTTGGTATATAAGCGAACCATTATGAAACACTATACTGATTTAATTTGGGAGTATAACGGCCAACAGGCGGTGCTGCTGCGCTGCAATTTCCCCCGTGAATAGGAAGGCTAAATCTCAAGTTCTATGGCATATAATGGCACGAAACATGATATGTGAGATAGCCATTATGATATCAATTGCTGACTTAATTCAGGTGTATATCGAACAATAGGTGAAGCTGCCATTGCAATTTTGTACATGGCTATATCTCAACTTCATCTGATTAAAATTGCACCAAACTCCATATGTAAAATTTTTATTATGAGAAGCTATGGTTAAACTTTTGTATACATGTAAAACAGTGCGTCCCTGTTATATAGAAAGATATCGAAAAAATTTTAAACAACCTACTATTTTTTATCGTCCTGTTATGATGATCATCGTTTCATTCTATTTGATAGTGATTAGTTGGTATGAAAGTAAGAAAAAATTTCAGAAAACGCCGTCATGTAAGTCAGTTATTTGTAACATAACTTAAATTCTTCTCTAGTTCAGAGAAGTTATTCGTAAAATGACGTAATTTTGTTACCATCGTTATCCCGTTAACTATTAGATTCCTCATGCAGTGAAATAAATGAATAATTAAACTAACTGTAAAAATGTTCTAAGATGGTTCAATTAATACAGAGAATTTCTAACCTAAGGGACCTTATAACAGATAATAGGATTGTCAGGAATACGATTTATTTCGTGCTTTTTCTTAAATTCCCTAAAACAATTTTTTTAACAACTAGTAAAAGTATATTTTCTAATTTTCTAATTTTTAGTATAAAGTGCACATAACCACATTCGTCATTGAAATGCTATATCTTAAATAGCTTTTCATTTAAAACCTTTTTTTTTTTCTTTACTAAAATATATGTAATAATTTCCACAAATCTTCATTCAGAAATTTCCTTATGCATAACAATTACCTAATTTTATAATATACTTTAATTGAAATAATTAAACGCCTATCGCGAAATAGCTATTAATACAATCAGAGAACCATTTTGCATTAAATTCAGTATTTAATGTCAACATTTTAACACACAACGGACATTTATGCAATCTGTGATCTACGCGACGGTTTAGGATACTTGACATGTACTAACAGAACGTTCTGATTAACGTTAAACAGTTTGGTTTATGCTTTGATAGGTACAACCCGATATCTGTGGAAATCAAAAAGATTTTTTTTTTTTTTTTTTTTGAAAGGGAAGAGGGACATGAAAGTATTTCTATGAACTGGGTAATTAAAAAATAAAAACGAATTTAAAATAACAGTTTAACTTTTAAATTATTAAAATGATAAACCTTTTGAAAAAATTTTGATTGAGAAAAAAAAAAAAAAAAAAAAAAAAAAAATGTGTTCTGGCAATCAAAGTCCTTCTCATAATTTTCCGATATAAATTCTTCATAGTAGAAATTTCTTATTATAATTATCATTTATCAAAACTTTATTCTATAGCAGGTGATTTTTAGAAAATTACAATACTAAATGTCAGAAGAAAGTCAATTTTGTACATTGAGATACAAAGGAGAAGTAAAAGAATCGTTAGTTCTGTTTAAAATTATATGATATAAAAAACATGAACAAAAAATCATGCGGTACACATTGATTATTAACACTTTCCAACTGTACGTAATTGTTATATCGTATAATTTTCAATGTTCTGTGCCTACGTTATCACACAAGGGACAGGCAAACAGATAGACTAATTGAATTCCTAATCATTCTTAAACAGTATTAGAAAGTGTAGAAAATGCTTAATACAAAAGAACACTTAGCCCCTAGATTCTAATTGCAGGCTTTAATGTATCTGAATATTTTAGTGTTGCCCTTTAAATAAGAAGATTAACAAAATCATGTTCTATACAAATCTTTATTTTATCATATTAACAATAAATGTCAATTTCTTTATGATTTTTACATTAGAAAGTTCTTTAAATGTAATTTATAAAAATCTCTGTCCTAAAATGCAATGCATTGGCTTATTTTTGCGTGTCCCTGAACGCAAACACGGGACCTATTAATGCCATTTTAAATAGGACACATTCCATAGTAAATTTGAATAATATACATATTTTTTTATAGAATTCTGAAAATATTTACGGACGTTGGGGGCGGGTAGATGGACAGTCGGACAGATAGATACTCAATTGAAATCATTTCCACACTTAAAAACAGTTAAAAAGCGTTAAATCGCTTAATGTAAACAAAAATACAATTACAGCAAATTTCCAATAAAAGCCCCCAGTGTAGCTGAATATTTTTGTGTAGTCCTGTAAATCTAATGTTAATCATGCTACATTCTGTAGAAAGCATTCTTTTGAGCATGTGAATAACATAATTTCAATTTCATTAAAATTTGTGCAAAGTATAGTAATTAAAATTTGGTTTATAGAAATACCTCTCATAGAACGCAATGCTTTGGAGTACTTTCCGGTGTCCTTGTACACAAAACATTGGTTGTATTTACTCCACTTTCTATAGAAAACATCCGATAGTAAACTTGAATAACATATTTCAGTTTCAAGAAATTCCACGAATATTTACGGGAATTAGAGCTCGGACAGACAGATATAAAAACCGAAGTCATTAACACTTTTAAACCTTGTTGAAAAGTGTTAAAAACATTTAGAAAGTGATAAAAATGTTTAAAAAGAACGAAAGTGTAATTTCAGCAAATTTTCAATAACAACCTTTAACGTAACTGAATATTTTTGTGTGGCCCTGTAAATATAATGCTAATCATTTTGTATTCTATGAAAAAAAATATTTTGTGTATATGAATAACATATTTTAATTTTATTAAAATTTGTGCAAAGTAAAGTTATTAAAATTTGGTTTATAGAAAGAAATAACTCTCATAGAACGCAATTCTTTGGAATACTTTCGGGTGTACCTGAAAACAAACCAGTGATAGTATTTACTCTATTTTTAATGGGGTGATAGTGAACTTGAATAACATATTTCAATTTCATTAAGATTTGCGTGTATTAAAATACGGTTTACATAAAAACCTCTCATAGAACACAATGCTTTGGAATATTTTCTGGTGTCCCTGTACACAAACCAGTAGAGATATACACTGCATTTTCAATAGGGAACATAGTGAACATGAGAAAAATATATCAATTTCAAGAAATTCCATGAATATTTACGGGAGTTAGAGCGCGGACAGACAGACAGACAGACAGGATTAATGACAGATCAAAGTCATTAATCCTTTTCACCCTTGCTGGAAAGTGTTAAAAAAGCTAATGATGTTTTAGCCAATAATTTTAAAGATATTGGCGTTTTTTTCTTTTAAAAAAATATCCATGCTGATAATTTCAATCCCCGGGGAGTGGGCAGTAAGTCTCATAAAAACAAAACTTTTTATCCTGGTTGAATATTACTAATACTAACATTTCAATGACAAATGAATATTAAGGTATTTAGAAAATAGTAGAATCGAAATATATTGTTGAAAATAGTCGAATAGGAATACATTTATTTAAACACTTTAATTTTTCAATTTTTATTTATTTTTATTTATTTATTTATTGAAAATTCGTTTGAATGTAGTGATTTGCGAAGCAGATAATGCCTGCTAGTAAAAACAATGTTCTTGTTAAATTTACAATTGGTGAAAGTTTTTTTTTTTTTTTTGTCCTAGCTTCTGCAGAGTTCAAAGTATATTCGTAAGATATCCTTTATTTTCAATCGTTCGTCAAAACGACATACTTATAAATTCAAAAATGTTTTATATAAACTAGGCAATGAAGTTGAAATTATTTAGGTAACGAGATCATGCTGCGAAAAAAACAACATGAGTTTTGTAAAATTTACAAAATTAAAAATTTTATATGGGACCGACATCTCTATAGTTGGGTTTTGTATAAAACATTTTAATAATATAACACTGAAAAAAAAAAAAAAAAAAAAAAAAAAGACATAAATACACACGTAAAAAAAAAAAAAAAAAAATTATATATATATATATATATATATTATTTTATCATTAAAACTGACCGATTTATTAATCTTAAGATTTAAAATACCTTTTGGGGATTGTAATATACAAAGAAAAGAATAAAATAACGTAATTAAACGCAAAAGTAATTGAATATAAAAATGTTAAACGGATAAATTATTGGAAACCAAAAATGTTTATAATAAATGCACATTTTAAAATTATCTCATCATTTTAAAATTCGACAAAAATATGTAAATTACTTAATTTAATCAATATATTTCCATGTTATTACGCATTCAATTTGTGTTCTTCACAGGACGTACTATTTTTAAAAAAATATTTAATATATGACACAAGTTTCTTTTATCTAAATAATGTTACGTTACTTTATGAATGTTTTTATTCATCAAAGAATATTCGAAAAAAATAATTGGAAGTTTTTCATAGTTTTGTCTAAAATAATATCACACCACTTTCTTTTTTATAAAATATTATCTAACAAGCTATCACTGCAGGAAAATTTATTAGAATATTCGTGCCATATTTTTATTAAAAGTGAATATGTTTAAAATGATTTACGTCAGATTGCGAAGATATATGGCTTCTTTTCAAGGTAATGGTAGAATGATATTCAAAAAAGTATCTTTAATAAGAGAGAGTCATTTATTAAAAGAGGAATGACTCACTATTCGTTGTTACAATCGATTGGAATTTTTACCACCTGTAAATTCACTCGTTTTCTGATTGAACAAATGATTTATTACGTTCTAGAAATCCAATTCAATAAATACATTTGCTTTCGAAATTTGTTTTTTCCTGAATACAAGTAAGGATAAAATATTAATTTACATCTACTGGCAGCATACAACATACAAGTTGTATACAGCATACAAGTTGAATAATTGCAAATACAACAATTTCCCAAACGACACTGCATTTTAAAATTGCTATGATGTCATAAAATGTTACAAAATCTTTTAAAACAATTGTGGGATTTATTAAAAAAAAAAAAAAAAAAAAAAAGAATAAAAAACTATCTGAATTACTTGCTATTTCTCTGGCTCATCAGGAGAAAAATTATATAAAATTCAATAATATAAGAATAAATAAGCCAAAGAAAGTTTAAAAAAGGTCAAGCAGTTTCTAAATTATACAGCAGATCCCCCTTTCCCCAAAAATTTATCATCCTTAAAGAGGGTTAACTAATTTATAATAATGTACTGACTGTGAACACGTATGAAGAGTCTGTATACCGAATGTAAATTTTCTAGCTTAATACTCTATCAATTCCCCCCTCCCCCCCCCCCTTTTTTTTTTTTTTTTTTTTTTTTGTCACCTCTCTTTAATGGCATGGAACAACTTTCAATGTAATAAATATTAATTCAATTGATGTATTTTCATAATAAATATAAAGTTTCGAGCTCAAGCGGTTTACAAGTTGCGCATTTTACATCGACCCATTTTTTTGCTCAAATATCATTCCCGTCTAAGTCAGGGGTCGATCCAGGTTTTAATTTTTGGGTCCCTTTTTTGTGAAAAACAAAATATTTTTGTGAAATTTTTATTTATTTTTGTGAAATATAAAATATTTTTGTGAAAAAGTAAAATATTGTGTAAAATCTTCAGTTTTTACAATCACTTTATGTAATGTTTGATATCAAGTTAATAGAGTTTCGTTGAGCCAAATTAAGGCATAAATTAAAAATAATACTGAAAATATGAAAACATTTAATAAAAGGATCATTTTTATTAAACAAAATCTTGTGAAGGGACTCATTTTATAAATTTGAATTTTGTGAAGGGTCCCTTTTTATGGATTTGAATTTTGTGAAGGGTCCCTTTTTATGAATTTAAATTTTGTGAAGGGTCCCTTTTTACTATGTGGAATTTTGTGAAGGGGCCGCAAAAGGGACCCAAATTTTGCCTGGATCGACCCCTGTAAGTGGTTAGTAAATTTTTGAATAATGCAGTGACTATGAACTTAAATAAAAAAATTTCATATCAAGTATAAAATTTATAGCTCAAGAAGTTCAAAAAATGCAGAGCTCCTCTTTTTTTTCTTTTTCTGGGGAGAAAATTTTTAATAGCCTAATAACTCCTACCAGGTAATAAGTAACATGTGCTTTTTATTATTTTATTTTATTTATTCAATCATTTTTATTTTATTTTTTATTCTGTGAAATGGTTTTGGATTCTTATAGCGAACAAACAACCAAACAGCCTCTCACATTTATATATTGATTACAATAAATTATTGTGTATTATTTATGAATAAACATCATGATAATATCACTGACTACTATACAATATAACTGTGAAATTTCCTTCTGAAATTATGCAATTCAAATAAGCTATCCATTTATTTTTAGATTTACAACACATCACATATCTTAGTTAGTTTGTTTGTTTAGCAAGCAAAATTCACTTTTTTATATCAAACCAATATTTTTTCCTTTTTAACACATTGAAAGTAATAAGATTAAAAATAATAATAATAATAATAATAATAATAATAATAATAATTTTAAAATTTAAATGAACGCAGCTATTTATTTAATTAGTATCAAAGTTAAATCTATAATACATGGAAGTTAGCTTGATATGATGTATCAATTAACCCCTTACTTGCCGAGGAAAACATGCGAGATTCGCTTCCCAGTGCCACCGTTTTTCACACAAGTGCGCGTAGTTATGCTTTCACTGTTTCAGAAACATTCCCTTTACGATTCCTCCCATACCCCTCTTCTCTGAAATAAGTAAGCCCATCAAAAACACTATCAAGGTCATTTTATTGCGTTATAAAGCCATGGAACTAGTTTCATTGGTAGTAACACAATACAAAGGTAAGACATGTATATGCGCACGAGACAGTTAACGTATCGGCTTAGCGAGACGAATGCATACGCGCAGTGCAGTTAAGGGGTTAATACATTATTATTATTTTATTACAGTATTTTTTTTTTTTTTATTCATTTACCAATCTTCTGTAAGTTTTCAGAAATTTGCTAAAATTTCTGGATGTTAAAAATAAATAACTTCAGAGAACAATTGCAATTTGAAAAGCAAATATATATATATTGGAGGAGGAGGGTGGGGAAGTCTTACAAAATGTTGTATTAAGAAGGGAAAACTCATTGTAAAAAATAACAGGTTACTATTAGCTGTTTAAGTTGTAGGAAGACAATTAGCTCGATTTCTTTATAAATCGGTCTATTGCAATCACTTTGTTTATCTGTATATATATATATATATAGATATAATGGAAATTTTGTCATCACGATAACTCCTGATACTTCAAATAGAACGAAATTTGGACAACGAACGTATCTTATAAGTATCTTGGATGAGTTCGTTAACCAAGTTGCTACGCCATTTTGTTTTCAAGTGGTGGCCACTTGAAATTTTCAAATCCACATTCTAAAAAGTGTGTTTCAAATGCTTGATTTTCATTTGCTTTGACTTTTGATGTATTCATAGACCATATAAGGGTCTCAATCAAGTTTATTAATGAAATTAATCCACCATTTTTAGCAAAATGGCGGGTATCTTAAATTAAGCGGAACACTTGAAATCAGGCTACCACTTGAAAGTTTATTATCACGATAACTTTTGACATACTGAGTCGACTCGTGAATGGACAGTGAATTTATCATATAAATATCTTGTATAGGCAGCTGTTCCAACGTTTTGTTTCCAAGCTGCGGCCACTTGAAAATGCGCCATTCCAATAACTTTTGAAATACTAAATAGATTCAAACCAAAGTTGGATTAGTGAACTTATCATACAAATGTCTTGGATGATTTCGCTGGGCGAGTTGCTCCGACATTTTTACTACCTTTACTCAACTACCGTAGGTAATGGAAATATTGTGTTCGGTCTAAAAATTTATATCGAGATTTCACCCGATTTACATGTTTTATGGTCTTTTGAGTCCAAAAAGTGGTTTTTGGCAATTGGTCAGTGTGTGTACTTGTATGCTGTATGTATAAATCTTCTGACTATTATATCTCCGAAACTAATAAATATAGAACTGCGAAACTTCAGAATTGAGACAAGTCTGGTGTACAGATGAATTTTCAAAATTTTGGTGAAAATTAGAAAATTGGAAGGGGGACATTCGAAACCGGAAGTGGGGCGATCCGTATCTCAGAAACGGCTCTATCGATTTTCTTCAAAATTACTGTATAAACACACTATTAGATGTTCTTTCGAATGGTATAGTTGGTTAATTCAGGAAAATTGATAGGTGTTCTGTATAAATAACTGAATTTCAGGTCCTGCAAATGCATTCCTTTCAAAACGACTGTATGGATTTTTTTTCATACTTGCCATATTAATCCTCCTTTAAATATCCTTTTATATGTAATTGTTGTTTTTTCCAGTCGACAATTGATTATGCCAAGTTTTGGTAAAAGTCGGTACATCTCAAAAACAGCTCTAACGATTTTCTTGAAAATTGTTACATAAACCCATTTTAGATATCACTTCTCCTGCTTTACTTGGTTATTACAGGAATATTAATAGTCCTCCTGATCAGACAGATCAGCTTTAGATCTCAATAACTGGTGTTTCAAAAAAAAGTAGGACAGTGAATCTATCCTTAACAGCACAAAATGTTCCAGAAACGTAACAATCGTATAACACTGAAACATTATAAACATTTCCGAAACTTTTAAAAACGTTCAGATTGCTTTCCGATTAGTTTCAAAAACGTAGAAATGTCCACGATCGTAACAAAAAATCAGATACGTAACAGAAACGTTACAATCACTTAACAAATAGAAAAGGAAAAAGAGCGAATGTTTCAGAAAGGTATCGGAGAGCACACTCAAATGTGTTGCGTTTTTGAAAGATTGTAAGCTTTTTGCAACATAACTGAAACATTCTGTGCTGTATGGGATGCTTCAAATATCTTAATTCGCTGGACAACTTCCTCTGCTATTTTGTTTTGAAGTGGCGGCCACTTGAAAATTTGTTATCCCAATAACTTTTGAAATACTTAATCAATTCAAACTAAAGTTGGTTAGTAGACTTATTCAATTAGCTTAATTGATTAGTTGCTCCGCAATTTTGTTTCCAAGTTGCGGCCACTTGAAGACTCCCACTTGAGAATTTATTATCACGATGATTTTTTATATACTGATTTTATTCAAACCAAAGTTGTACAGTGGACTTACCTTAGAAATATCTTAGATTAATTAACTGAGCAAATTTCTTCGCCATTTTGTTTCCAAATGACGGCCACTTAATTTGCTAACACGATAACTTTTCAAATAATGCATGAATTCGAACTAAATTTGTAGAATAGTCTTATCTCAGAAATGCATTTGATACGTTTGTTTTCCAACTTGATCCGCCATCTTGTTTCCAAGTGCCGACCATCTGAAAATTTCACATTCATATAAAGAGGGTATTTATGAATCGATTTTCTTATAGCTGCATAAGTACATATCCTCATCAATATTTCCACCAAGTCCATTAATAATTTGTAGCTGCCATTTTGTTTCAAAATTGCGGCTAGTTGATAAGGAAAAAGAAATCAACCTACCCTTCCGAATGAACCAGAAGGATTTGTATACTTTTGCATTCAAATTATTCCTAGATTATATCAGGTTGATTAAATCAGTATATATGAAACTTTGTCAATTTTCACATATCCAGCCCGATCGTTCGCTTCTAAATCACTCATTTTATATTTATACTTTAAATTATATATATATTCAAACTATTTAAGTTTTCTAATTTTCTTAAAAATAAAAGAATTATATTTTATTAAAAGTTCCAACATTAGTATATAAAATACTCACAATGTAGGTAATTAAATACTTGACTTAATTGTCTATGTTAAAAGCATTGCATTTTATGTTTAATATATGCGCAGATTAATAATGAATTGAAAACTAAAGTACACATAATCTAATCATATACTTCCATATTTGCAAAAGATATTACAAAACTTTCTTTCTAGAAAAGTTTCATGATGTAGTAAATCCTATATTGAAATAAATTGATTTCAACAAAATATTTCCTCCTAGACGTGAAACTTTGAATCAACCAACGGATAATCCATACTTGTTCTTTCCCGCTACACTTCATAGTTTCGGAATATTCCATAATTTAAGATTGAAACTGACTTAAAATAAAAGAAATAATAAAATTGAAAACTCGTTTCTATTCTGATTAGGTTTTCAAAAAGTTATATTTAAAAAATTGCAAGCATTTGATAAACACTTGTATAAGTTTCAATTTACTCCATTATTTCTTAACTATATTTATATTCTTAACAAGTATATTGTTTCAAGGTCTTTGCTTAGTTTCGATAATTTTATAAAGCAATAATTGAATTAATATTTTATCCGCTGTTTTTTTTCTTATATTTTTAATGATTGTAACAGATTTTATCTGCAAAGCCTATATATATATAGGCGAGATGTCCCAAGAGCACTTGTCGGAATTGGCAATATTTTCGACTGACAAGGAAACATTCAAAAGGTGTCGTCTTCAAAAAATATTGACAAAAATATATGTGATTCTACTTTTCATAAAACACTAGAAAGTGAAAACATTTTCGGCTGAAATGAATTACAGCGACCACAAAAAATTATCAAAATTAAACATTTTTGGCGATTTAGCGCTGTTAGGTGATAAGTTCGCTAGCACCGAGATTGCTGTGTATGAACAGAACACCCGAATTAATGCGGAATGGAAAGCTTCAGATTTCGCGCTCGCTGGCCTATCTAGTGTTTCATCCTGTATCCTAATCCGTGGAACAGAACTGTGTTTTGCTTCTCCGCCAAGTACTTAAAATCAATCGCCTAACAGTGTGAAATTGCCAAATACGCTTAATTTTGGTAATTTTTTGTGGTCGCTGTAATTTATTTCAGCCGATAATTTTTCCACTTTCTGGTGTTTTATGAAGAGTAGAATCGCATATATTTTTTTCAGTGTTTTTTGAAGACGACACCTTTTGGAATTTTTCCTTGTGAGAGTGAAATAGCCAACAATCTCAATTATGACATTTTAACTGAAATAAAGTCGAGGAAAATAAACCTTTAGAATTACGTATAATTTTATAACTAAAATAAATAATTTTGTAAAGGTCTCAGTATTTTATTTGCTAAAAAATTTTGCTTAGAGGGCAGCAAATTGGAAGTCTGCACCCCCCTTTTAAAAATGTAGATCCGGTACTGTTGGAGTTTTGTGATTAACTGTTACTTTTAAGTATTTGGAATAGCATATTAGGATACAGCAGAAAGATTGTTTTTCTTTATTATGATATATAATTGTTTTTATCTTTATTCTAGTTTTTAAAACACTATTTTGATAAACATTTTTCACTTAAATCTGTTATTTTAAGAAAATTTTGTTCAACCAATTATTAAGTTTTCTTAAATTTTATTGTTATTGTTATTGTTTTTTTAAAATGTCATTCCTGGTAGATTATTAAGCAAGTTACTTGTTAGGTTAATACCACGCAAAAGTGGGCAAAAAAGCCATTTTTTACGTTTCAACTCAATTCTTTTTAATTTTTCGTGATGAAATGTATTGAACATATCAAATAATATAACACATTATATTGTACAAAAAGGAAATTTTACACGCGTCATGTCTGTCATGTTAATTATATATCAGATGAAAGTTCTGTTTTTGTGCCTTAAATTTTCTGAATTTCAAATGTGACTCAATTTAAAGCAATTGAGTGATAAATATGAGTCACTGAAATCATGTTTTCTTTTTTTGTCATGTCTGTCTCACTACACTTTTATCTTATAAAGTTTGAATTATTTTTTCTTGAATTAGAAATCCCGTGTTATTCATAAGCAATAAATACATATTTAATAGCACATCAAAATTCTTTAAAATAAATTAATATTTAGTATTTAAAATTGGACAAGAGAGCTCTCTTGTGTCTAGCCTCCAGAGCACATATTGGATTAGAGTTAAACACTAAGTTCATATTCAAAGGATAACCAAGATTGAGTGCGATTTTCGTCAGTCACGAGACGAGTGAAACAGCCAAATCCGCCTGTCACTGGATGGCACAGCGAAAAATCTTTGATATCTGTTGTTCGAAAATGGATTGAGGGGAGTGGAAGTGATCCTAATTGTTGAAAACGTGAAAAGCACTTGTCACGTGATTTTTATGCGGTTACATTCTTTGAGAAAGAACGTGCTCTCTACTCAAATATATGCTGTAGTGTCTAACATATGAAATAAATATTTTTAAGTTAGAATTGTTGTAGTATAAATAGTTAAATCTGTGTAATTATAAATTTGATTTAGTGATACCGATTTGTTCTAATATAATATGTTTTTGTACTTGTTACGGATGCATAATTTGTTTATATTTTTTCTTTCAATTTTCACTACTGAACTTTTTTAAAACTTCTTCAGAAAAACTTCTTCTTTCGCACCAAAAATAAAATGCAAATGCATAGCAGATATATTTGTTTACGTACTTTTTGCCGTGAATAATACAAAAAAAAAAAAAAAAAAAAAAACATATCATATTTTTCTGATTATTCGCAACTGGATTTGTTTAATTATTCCATTTGAAGATATTTTTTGCCCAAAGGTTAAAGAAGAAATTAATGAAACACCTTTAGCATTACTCCTTATGTTAAATAAATAGAAAAAAATAAAAATAATAAATAAAAAATAAGAGTGTTTTTTTTTTTTTTTTTTTTTTTTTTAATCATTTGTACTACATTCCAATGCGTAAGAAATACAAATTTGCCAATAAAATATACCCAATTTTATATATTTTTTATATTTCTGTCGGTCTTATTACTGAAGTTTTTTTACATATTTCTTTTTATACTTTTCGTTATTTTTAATAAGTAATTAAGATTCGTTTAGAATGCTAAATAATTTAGGTTTATTTATTTATTTACTTTTTATTTTTAGTGGATTTTGTGTGTATGTGCGTTGTAAATTTAAGATTGCAATTTTAAATTAAAACAAAATAATTCAACGATAAAATAAATTTAAAATTCCTTACAGATTTATTTCAGTTATATATACATATATATATAGATTTAACATTTTAAAACAATTTTATCCTTAGAATTGCATAATATACTTTATGAATAAGTTTGTTTTACGTTGCACTAGGGCTACACTATGGTCAATTAGTATACGAACAGAATTGTTAATAAAATTTAAGTAAAAAATCATATTTTAACGTTAGAAACTTTTTATTGTGAAGCCCTAAAAAGCGTAAAATAAAAATTTATTCTAGCAAAGACATGCTACAAAGAAGTGAAAGTTTCAACACTAACAAAATTTTAGAGAAAAATATAGGAATTTTCCTTTTGCAAGAGATGGAATTTTTTTTATGTTAAAATATTTTAAAAAGCTTTCGAGACCAAAATTCTTAGTTATTAATTCTTGTATACTCATTTGTTAGGCCACAAATTTCAAATGTCTCGAAAGCTTTTTAAAATATTTTGAACATTAAAAAATTTTCATCTCTTGCAAAAAGAAAGTACCTATATTTTTCTCTAAAATTTTCTTAGTGTTGAAACTTTCATTTCTTTGTAGCGTCTTTGCCAGAATAAATTTTTATTTTATGCATTTTAGAGATTCACAATAAAAAGCTTCTAACGTTAAAAAATGATTTTTTACTTAAATTTTATTTTGTGCTTTTTAGTTTAAAAAAAAAAAAAAAAAAAAAAAATTTCTTAAAAAAAACTAATAAAATTTCTTAGGATATTGTGTAGACAACGGGAGATTTTCTTTTATCAATTGAAATTTTTTTCTATTAATTATCTGCAAAAAAGTACTATATGGTCTTTCAAGGACCGAATCCAGGACCATCACGTTATCAAGTACGACGCTCTAACCAAAAGCTTAAGAACAGTCAAGAAAAATCATAGAACATTCTAGAAATATCTAAAAATACTTATACAAAAGGAATATTGTTCTCGAAGGCTTTTTAAAATATTTGGAATATTTAAAGTTTTTCATTTTTTGCAGAAGCTAAATATCTATATTTTTCTTTAATTTTCTTTCTTATATTCATTTATTTATTTATTTATATTTTTATTAATTACTTAATTTATTTTTATTTTTATTTTTACTGAAATTTTTATTTTGCGCGTTTAGAAACTCAAAAAAAAAAAAAAAAAAAAAAAAAAAAAAAGAAAGAAAAAGCTTCTTTAAAAAAATTATCAAAATTCCTTAGACACTGTGTAGACAATGAAAGATTTTCTTTTTTCAGTTGAAATCGGTTCTATTAATTATCTGCAAAAAAGTAACACATCGGCTTACGAGGATCAAACTCATGAGCATCGCGTTATCACCATGATGCTCTAACCAAATGCGCTAACGAGCGACGGAAAAGGTTGTTTAAATTTACATTAAAGGGGAGGCACCTGCTTTTTCAGAATGACACAAAGACACGATGATAATAAAATCTTTTTGTAAAAATCTTTTTGTAAACCGACTTCAAAAAGCAACTACTATTCAAACAACTAAAAAAAAAAAAAAAAAAAAAAAATGATATGAAATGAAACTGTAAATTGCGCCTAAAAGTGTAAAATAATTTTCTTCGCCAAACAACCTATAACACTACAATTAATCATAATTTTTGAAGTCGGCGCAAAATTAAATAAAATTTAATTAGATTTTAAAGGTTTGTTTTTAGATTGGTAGCAACAAATGCTGTTGTCTCGAATGATCCATTTTCATGTTTCCTTTATTAGTTTATCACTGTATACAATTAGTTCATTAGTAGCATATACATAGAATAGTGAACATTCTTCACAATGCGGTATTTATGTTTCTACGAAATTAGAGTTTCCTTTGCAAATTTGGTATAACTTTGACAGCTTTCATCCTTGGTGGCTTTTGGATTTAGCGATCAAAGCGTAATGCAAAAATATACAAGCCAGAAGTATATTTTCATAATATATATTGCACGAAGTATCGTTTCATATTCTTGATTACTCCCTTAATATACCTTATCAAAATAATCATGATATCCCAAAGAAATGAAATATGTTTGCCAGATAATTTTGCGATTTTTCTTTCAGCAAGGACGCCAGATACCAGCATCCTCGCCAACTTTTGCTGCTTACAAAATCTTATTTGTTTTCTTGAATCAAAATAGTTTTCGGCTGCGATTTGCAGGTGACAATGTGAGATGTGTATTTTGAATAGGATTTGATTATTGTATTGAATAAAGGTATCAATTTTTATTTAATTTTGCACCGACTTCCAAATTTATGATTAATTGTAGTGTTATAGGTTGTTTGGCGAATCACATTTCATACCATTTTTTAATTAATTTTTTAATTTATTTTTTAGTTCTTTGAATAGTAGTTGCTTTTTGAAGTCGGTTCTATTTTTTTACAAAAAGATTCTATTTTTCTCTTTTCAGTGAAAACTTAATGATACAGCAGAGCATCAGAAGACGTTTGACGGCAGTTTCACAAATCACAACTTCCAAGAAAAGTGACATAACTCAAAAAATGGATGTCACTGAAAAATACATGAAATGCACCCAATGCGAACAAAAAAGTTACATCTCCATCTAGAAAGTTATCTACTCGAGAGACAGTTGTGCCAGTTTTATTCTAGTCAAGTTATTTTTAAGTTGATTTTTCTCAAATGCTGCATTTTTAAGTTGTGTCACTTTTTTTGCCTTTATCGGATATGAGCAAAAAACTATCTATTGCATGAACATACGTTAAATTAAAAAGTCTTTAGAAATGTACAGAACGGATACGCTGTATTCGTAACCAAAAATTCTGTTAGGCATATATATTGAACTTTACAGTGAATATGTGTCACCCGCTGCGCTGGAAATTGCGCAGCGTAAAGTTCAAACAAAGAGCAAAATATGCATTGCAGCTGACGGACAGAACTTTCAACATCGATATTTGCATACTGCTTTTACCAGTGTAGCTGCATGCGTTCAGCAGTTAGAGTGAGAACAGAATTTTGTGAGTATCCTGTAATTCGTGTATATCTTAATGAAATCCTAATAAAACCTATTTCAGGCCAAGATCATTACGATAACAAAAAAAAAATATTAAAATTAAATCATCTCTTACGAAGTTATAAACTAACAAGTTTCAACAACAACAGCGAGAAACATGGTTTGTATTGAGAACCTCTTCCTTTAAGAAATCGGTTTAAAACGTCTATGCGTTAATCGATGTGACCGCTTACAGTAACCATACTTCGAAATTTACATAGCATAAATGACACCCGTTACGCTACAACATATGCAATGTCGTTCAAGTGTGCACAAAATAGGAAATTGTGAACAAACAATGCATGTTTTAAGCGTTCTGTTTTTAGCATTAATGTCTAAACTATCTTTTTGTACTAAATCGATGATGCTCTGCAATTTTATAATTCACTTTTTTCCCCTGTCTTGAACCTTTTCCGAGATAGGAACTCTAACTCCACTGTTTTCCACCAGGTGGCGCTGTAGGCGGTTGAATCGCGTAGCACATGTCCACTTTACTATACCTGTATACCACTTTTATGACTGTAGCTGCAGCTGTTCAGCAGTTAAGAGTCGGGACTGACTTTTTTGGGCATCCTGTATTTTCTTTTGATCGTAAAGGTATTACAATGGGACCTATTTCAGACCAAGACCTTTAAAATAAAACATAAAGTATCAAAATCAGAAGTTATGAGCTAACAAAAAAAAAAAAAAAAAAAAACATACGCTTTGAATTGAGAACCTCCTCCTTTTTGAATTCGGTTAATTAGAGTATTTCTTACGAAGTTATAAGCTTACAAACACCGACAACAACACATAGCTCGAATTAAGAACACACTCCTTTCTGAAGTTGGTTGAAAACGACTTTGCGCTAATCGATGTGACCGCTTACAATAACAGTACTTTGAACCACAGATTTCAAAAAGCTGCAAAATGTGCAACGTAGTTCAAGTGTGCATAGTGTAGGAAATTGCGGACAAACAACTGCATGTTTTAAGCGTTCTATTTTTAGCAATAATGCCTAAAAACTGTCTTTTCGTAGTAAATCGATGATGCTCTACAACTTCGTAATTAACTTTTCTCCCATCTTAAACCGTTTTTGAGATAGGACCGCTAATTCCGCTGTTTTTCACTAGGTGGCGCTTTATTTCCTTTAGATTGTAAAAATATTACAATGGGACCTACTTCAGACCAAGATCTTTACAACAAAACAAAAAGTATCAAGTAACCGTATTTTGAACTATATAGCGTATGTCTCACCAGCTACGCTACAACGTGTGCAATGTAGCTCAAGTGTGCATAGTGTAAGAAATTGCTAACAAACAAATGCACGTTTTCAGCATTGTATGTTTAGCATGAATGTCTAAACTATCTTTTCGTACTAAATCGATGATGCTCTGTAATTTTATAATTCATTTTTTTTCCCCTGTCTTGAACCGTTTCCGAGATAGGAACGCTAGCATGAATGTCTAAACTTTCTTTCTGTACTAAATCGATGATACTCTTCAACTTTGTAATTCCCTTTTTTCTCTAGAATCGTTTTCCAGATAGGAACACTAACTCCGCTATTTTTCACCAGGTGGCGCTGCAAGCGTTTTAACCTTGTACTGCAGGACCACTTTGCTATACTTACATACCATTTTTACCCATATGGCTGCAGCCGTTTAGCAGTTAAAAGAGTTAGGACTGATTTTTTGGGGCACCCTGTATTTTCTTTAGATCGTAAAGATATTGCAATGGGATCTATTTCAGACCAAGACATTTTCAACAAAACAAAAAGTATCAAAATCTGAGCATTCGTTCAGAATTTATGAGCTAACAAAAAAAAAAAAAAAAAAAAAAACATACGGTTTGAATTGAGAACCTTCCTTCTTTTTTGAAGTCGGTTAAAAATCCAACTTCAATAAAAAGCTTCTAAAAGGATATATATATATATATATATTTAACTTTTTATTTTATGGTTTTTAGTAACCAGAAAAAGGCTTCTTAAAAAAAAAAAAAAAAAAAAAAAAAACTCTTCAAAAATTCTTAGATTACTCTGTAGACAATGAAAAATCTTCTTTTATCAATTGACACATTTTCCATTAATTATCTGCAAAATTTAACACATCGATCGTTCGGGGATGGAACTCACCACCATCGTATTAGCAACTTGACGCTCTAACCAACTGAGCCAACAAGCGACTATAAGGACTGCTGACATTTACTTTAAAGTGCCTTATTTTTTAGCGTGACATGAAGAAACGATAACGAAACCCAATTTCAATAAAAAGCTTCTAAAAATATTATTTATTTATTTATTTACTTTTATTTAAATTTTTATTTTGTGCTTTTTAGTAACTAGATAAAAAACTATTTTAAAAAATCTTCAAAAATTATTAGGATACTGTGTACACAACGAAATATTTCCTTTTATCAACTAACACCTTTTCTATTAATTATTTAAAAAATTAACATGACACTGTAACCAGCTGAGCCATTAAGAGATAGCGATTCAATGAATTGCTTAGATTTTTTTTTTTTTTTTTTTTTTTTTTTTTTTTTAATTAGAAGTGTCTTGTGTTTTAGTGTGATAGAAAGCGCGATGACAAATTCAACTTCACATACTAATATATAATATATATATAAAACTTCTAAAAATATTTATTTATCTATTTTGTACTTGAAACTTTTTATTTTGAGCTTCTTTAATATCTAAAATATTTTGCGTTTTCTAATATCTAAAAAAAAAAAAGAACTCTTCGAAAATTCTTAAGATATTGTACAGTCAACGAAAAATTTTCTTTTATCAATTGACAACTTTTCTACTTATTATCCTCAAAAATTAACACGCCGGACCTTTCGGGGACCGAATTCTCGACCACCGCTTTATTAACGTCACGCTCTAACCAACTGAGCCACGGAGCCACATACGAAATGGCTTATATTTACTTTAATTGTTTACTAGCGTAACACGAAGACAACGATGGCAAAGTCAATTTCATACAAAAGCTCTTAAAAATACAAGCTTGAGATATGAAGTGAATGAAAATTAACATTGTAAAAAAATTAGTATTATGTGGATAGCTAAACCAATAAATGTAATAAAATTTCGGATTTCAAGATAGATAAGAAGAAAAAAAAATGTTATATCACAGCTATTCAATGCATGTACATATCTAATCTTCAACAGTCGAACTTGAAACATTTCTCAAATTCAGCAGGTCAGTTATGTATACTTTTAACAGGGCGTGGTCTCTATAACACACTTAAAATGTACTACAAATCTCTGTACTTGACACACATCGGAACACCAGACGATTTGCATTAATAATTCAGGGATAAAAATTGAACTGTAAGATATATCCACCCAGGCGCAATCAGGAAAGTATTTCGTTCGGTGATAACTTCACCAAAATATTTTTAATGTAATCACTTACCTCCTATTCAAATATGAGGTAGAGTATATATAAAGTTAAAAGCATTATTTCAAAGAAATTGATGGGTTCATTTTTTTTTTACCATATAATGTATTTTAAATAATATTATTAGATTGTGAAGTACGTATCTTTTTTACTTATTTTTCATAGTTTAATTGTTTTAATATTTAGAAAAATATAATTCGTTTATTTTTATTACTATGTTATGATAAGTGTATTGTTTGTATTTGTACTTAACAAAAATAATTTAACCATTTGCATTAATATATAATCTTTTAAAGAGTTTGTGTTATGGCTTAATGCATACTTGCCAACATACTAATTAATATTCCGCAGTATTGTTAGTCCCGTCTTTTTCGCACCAGTATTTTTTTAGAGTATTTTTCTTATTATTTAATCGTAATTGCATTTGGAGAATATTACTCTAAAAATTTATTGGTGTGAAAAAAAGGGCGAGACTAACAACACTACGGAATATTGCTTAGGATGTTGGCAAGTATGGTTAATGGCAATTGTCTACTTGAAGAACCTAGGTCTAGGTGGGATATCTTTCGGGGGGTCCTAGTTCCTATTTATGCTAGTTTTGGAGAAAATCTCTAAAATTTGTGGAAATTTATTTCTTTTTGCGATAAAAAGAATTATCGCACGAAACGTTTCACTTTAGCAGTTACTCTATCTAATGTTTAATATCAAGTTAACAGCATATTGTTGAACCACTCATTAAAAATAGTACTGTTAACGTGGAAATTTTTTACAAAATCATCATTTTTTAAAAAATGAATCTTGTGAAAGGGCTATTGTTATGAATCTGAATTTTGTAAAGGGACCCATTTTATCAATTTGAATTTTGTGAAGGGGTAGGAAATGGATCCCAGTTTTTACCTGGATTCCCTGCATAGTCATAACATATACTTGTCAACCTTTACACATTGTACATAGCAATATTTTAAAACATTTTGTCTCTTTCATTGAAGAATTTTAGCCTTTGAATATAACAAAATATTTTCAAAATACTGCCATGTAAAATGCGCAATAGTTAGCAAATATTATAATATAAGAAGCAATAAGCAGAAGTACACGAAACATTTATCCGTATTTACGGTATCATATCAAACGAATATTAAATTAATCAGACTTTTAGTAAGTTAAAAATATTTATTTTTTGTTTAATAATTCAATCATAAAATATTTGGCGACATACTATCACTATCATTGATTCTATATTTTATGTATTTATTTATTTATTTGTTTTATTTATTTATTTACTTATTTTATAATCTGGTCTGTAAGACAAATTTATAAAGTATTTCTTTTTAAAAATGTTATTGATTCATAAAAATATCCAGACAACGTATTTTAAAACTTATTTTAATTATGAGTTAGAGTAACTATAATGTCGAACATACGAAAAACTAGTATGATGTGGTCCCCACATGACTTTTTTTTCTATATAATTTTGCACAAAATTTGTTCAATACAAATTATTTATTAAATTATTAAATTATTTTCCATTATAAATGCAGACGATTTTTATGTGAGAAAAATATATTATTTTATGCCGAATGAAAGTCAATTTTTTGCGAATATATTAAAAAAAAAAAATCGATAACTTTGTTTTAAATTCTCACAGATCTATAGTTCAACCATTTGTTTTAAAGGTATTGACGAGATCTTTCGAAAGATACCCATATTAAAAATGTACTCCCCAGGGGGGAAAGCGAAGCTTTCACATGCACAAATTTTTTTTCCTAGTTAACTACTACTATTATCAATAATTCATATTAATTTTACAATCACACGATTAAAATAACTCTCATCATGTAAATTTATACGAAATTTTGTCCTATACTGCCATGTTAAAAAATTAAAAAAAATGTGATCACAGCGCCACCTACTGAGCAATTGTTCCACAAATCGAATCAGCACCAGTTTATGTCAGGGTCCAAGTAAATACCAAGTTTGGTTAAATTTCGTTCATTGGTTCGTGAGATACAGCGTCCACAAAATTTGTGATACAGACACACTGACAGATATTTTCTAAAAACAGTCGAATCGTGTTCAGGCCATCCCAAAACGTGTAAATTCATCGGAAACTGGAATTCAAAAATTTTCACGAATCCAATACTTCCTCTATATATACATGTAGAAAAAAGAAATAACTATCAATGATAGACAAAATGATTAATGTTTTTTTTTTTTTTTTTTTTTTTTTTGTCTGACAAAATATGACAAAATGCAATTAAATTTATCAACAAAAAATTTTAATATTGCTTTTACTCAAACCTCGTTTAACAATTTGATTAATGTTTTAATGTTTTAAAAACATTTTAGCTCTATTAAATTGAACGAATATGGGATATTTAAAAACTATTTACATTTTTATATGTGACTGTTCAAATGTTTAAAAGCTTCTAATCTTGTTACTTACCGAATTTTTTTAAATAAAAGTTTTGCAGAAGAACTATTAAATTAATAACATAAAAGGGAACATATAAATAAATTAACTTATTTTCAATCTGCATAAGTCGTTCCGTGTCTATTTAATTTGAACTTTAAACTCAGGCTTTTTATTTTTATTTAAAGCTAAAATTTTCACAAAAAAAAAAGAAAAAAAAAAAAAAATCGAATAATGTCAGTTTTCTTTATTTACATTGCCAAACGTCTTACATTTTAAGTAATACGTTTAACAAAATTTAACACCTTTCAGAAAACCAGAGAGGAATAAAAAAAACATTGTTTAAATAAAATTAAAATTTTCCTTCTAATTATTAAAGAAAATATTTTTACGCTTTCACAGTTTACATCTTTTAGTTATTTAACTTTAGATATGAAACATAAAATAAATAAGTTCTAAGAGACGAATTCTGTTATTGAACATAAAATAAATTTAATGTAATATTGAAACGAAAATTAAAGACTTTTGTTAATTTTCAGGAAAAGTTCAGAGATTGAATTCATAAATCAGTTTCCCTAAATTCAGCTTAAGTAGATTTCATTTCATTATATTTTTAAAAATTGTTGTATTTAAGCAAATGAGTTTAATAAATGCAATAATTTCAATTAAACAAATTCAGTTAAACCACGGAGTTTATTAATAAGCTATATAATGGTCTTTTCAAATGAAATACATTAATTAATAAGAAGCCAGATTTTTTTTTCATATTTCTAAAAAAATTATACAAATATATTTCATTAAACATCGATTGTCTAAATAGCTATGCTTTTTATTATAGCGATAAATTTAAATGCTATAACTTAAGGAATTATTATAGTTGAGATGGAAAAAAAAGTTTTATTAGTTATAAATCTTTTTTCAATCTATAACATGAGTTAATCATAATTATATGAAATATGAAATATTTATATTGAAACAGTTCTTATTCCAGAAAATATACTTTTTATAGAATTACCATGTAAAGCACAGAAAACTAATTAATTAGTTATTAGCAAAAATACAGAATTTATTAACTGTAATTTCATAAATGCTGAAAACGAAGATTATATTTGTCTTACGTTTTTAAATTTCTCTCTCTCTCTCTCTCTCTCTCTCTCTATATATATATATATATATATATAAGAAAGTGTTGAATTCATAAAATCCAACACTTCGATTCTCTATTTCCGATAGATTTGAATGTTTTGAGATTTCTCAACACGATATGAACATTTTCAGAAAAATGTGCTCTTCGTCTATACGTGACAAACATTTCTAGTAACTCTAACTCAACAACTAATGCACACAATTTCAACACAATTTATGTATATTTAGTTGTATCTTGACATAAAGTGGTGTCTATCAACTATAGCCTGTTGGTATCAACTAATGCAAATTGGTATTTATTATTGTCTATTTTGGTATAAATCATCCAGAAGGTGGCGTTGTTATGCCGCTATATTTTTCCATTTACAGGAAGGCTATGTACGAGTTTCTATTAAATAAAAATGCTCAAAACTTTATATGTAATAGGGTCATTATGAAAAACTATGCAGATTAGATTCGAGAGCATATCGGCCGGGAGATGACACTGACCTGCTGCAAATTTTCTCGCTATATCTCAACTTCTATTATGCATAAATGCATCAAACTTGATATATTAGATAACCATTGTGAAAAAGAATGCTGATTTAATTTGGAGCATATCGGCCAACAAGTGGTGCTGCTATTTTTCCCTTTTTACGATTTCCAACATGGCAACATTTCAGCATTTCTTGGTTAAAATTTCCTCAAAATGCATAATACATGAAATCTTTATTTTGAAAGCCGAGTTTTAAATATTTGCTCCTGTTAATCCGTAACTGGGGCTGGTTTAAATAGAAAAATGTTTTGTGATGGCCACAATATACTAGTTATTTTATATGAGAATAATTTTAAACTTATAACAGGTATTTAGTGACGGGATATATAAATGCCACCAAATCTTGTTATTCCAAAATGTAAGAATGTTAATACATGAATAGTATTCTGGAATGGGAAATAGTCTGTCTAATATCAAATGATCCATACGAGAGCAAAATAATTACTCGTTGACAAGAGTCAACCTTTTTTTTTTTTTTCAATTAATTAATTTCTGACCGGAAACAACTGTTGGCTGTTTTTACAACTCATTAAGTTTGCTTTTAAAATTCTTAAGCGCTTATATTTATTTCAGAAAAGTATTTTATTTGCCAAACATACTAAACGTATGAGATGAAGGCATTTGGGAAATTTTTCGATAATTTTTACAGATATGAGTAATCCGAAAATAGTAAAATCGATATGTGTCCGTGTGTATATTATTCAATTTAATATGTCTGTTAGATTTTTTTTTTTTTTTTTTTTAATGTTTGTTAATTAGTCTGTGTAGATATTTTTTGAAAAACAAATTATCGTAATGAAGTCTGACTGCTTTTAACACACCACTTATAATACTGAAAAAACCCCTATTGATTACTATTTTGATTGCTATTGATTATTATTTACGTTTTACTTTGAAAGCTTCAAATTTAAGATTTTTCTTAACAAAGCAAAATGGAGGAAAATTTAATATAAACGTACTTTATGAGGATTATTTTCATCATAAAAATGTCGGACCTGTTTTAAAATATCATTTGTGACAGCAGCGGGGACATTATTGAATATCAAAATTTTACTTTAAAAACTTTTTAAGTTATTGAAAGTTAGAGTTTCAACATTTTTCCTCAATGACAATCTTCAAAATATTGTTCTTTAATACATTGTTATCAATGGTCACGTGTTAAAGTTTTTATATACAATTTGGTGTTTTATTTATGGGCACTGCCACATCTCTAATGAAATTTCAATTCATATATATTGTATGGGCTTTTGAAATAAAAACTCAATTAAATAAAACAGTTTATTTTAGATGTTCTAGAATTAATTCGGCTTTAGTTTAAAAAAAAAAAAAAAAAAAAAATTGTTCATTTCTAGCGGAAGTTACAGTAGTATAATTTTTGATTGAAATACAGCAATAATGAAGTGTAATAAAATAATAAAAAATTGTAATAATATTAAAGACATTCGTCCATAAAACTACATCATTCTTCGTAGAACAGAAAAATTTTGAAATATTTATTTTAGCGAATTGGACTGGTTAGGTGTGGAGTAGTATGTATATCTTAGTAGTCAGAGTATCGGCAAGTTTTTTGAAAGTGTTCATGCTCAATTTTTATAATCATCACTACCTGTTTGTAGCTAAATAAATTCAGATTTTTTTTTTTTAATGTAGTTTACATTTCACCGAAGTGATAACACCATAATCATAATTACAGTGTTTGTCGGGATAAAATAGTAAAACATCATATTTAGTATAAAAGAAACAATGAGAATTAAACTATGAGGTTTGTTTTGAGTAATGAAAGGTTCGAAAAACATAAATGTGCAGCTAGCTCCTCGGTAATAACAAATGTATAGGAAATATAGACCATAATATTACAGAGCTGCCAACCTAATCCGGCAAATTGTTAACGTCTATTGAAAAACGCCCCTTTTTCTACACCACTTAATTTTTAGAGCAATTCTCTTCAAATGTATCTATGATGAATTAAGTAGAAAAATGCTCTAAAAATTAAATGGTGTAGAAAAAGGGGCGGTACTAACAATTTGTCGGATTAGGTTGGCCGCTCTGAATATATTAACGGAATACATTTTTGCAACCATATAGTACATGCTTAAAGTTTTTAAACTACAATTAGAATTATCTGCTAAAATATTTTTTGTTGATTTTCTTTTTTGCTTATTTTAAGGATTTTCTATTTATGAAATTGATTAATATTATTAAATATTATCAATGTCCCGGTAACACTTCAAAGATTTTATTTTTAAACATTTCTTTATTAATTTGAATAGCTACAATCTCTCTCTCTCTCTCTCTTTTTATAGAAGTCTTTCAGTTAACTGAAAGTTAAACTACTCGTTTAACCTTCAATATTTACCCTTTTTTGCTATTTATTTCTGTTTGATATATGGATGCATGAAACAATTTTTATAATTTGAAAAACGTACTTTTAAAGTTTTTTTTTTTTTTTTTTTTTTTTCATGTTATTCTTTGTTAAATAATATTGAATTACTTAAAGCAACTAAACCTGAACCAATTACGTTTTACGTCACGCTTGCATATAAAGATTGTATTTACTTTAATCACAAGATTATTTTACATTTGGGCGGGGTTCTCCATTTTAGTCCCAAATGATTCTGTTCTTTTGCGTTTCTTAGGTTATTTATTTTATTTTATTTTTTACGTATTAAATAAAATTTCGCTTGTTTTGCATCTGAGTGAGAAAATTTTAACTGTGATGGATAATTGGTTATAATAATAAAAGTGATATTAATTACCATGTTAAAAAATATTATAATTTATACTTAGTTTTCAGGCTTACATTTTAAACGTAAACAAGTTTTTCCTAATAAACACAACAGCACAATTAGAGGAAAGGAGAAAAAATATGAAGAAAAAAAATAAAGATGTAGAAGAAGAAGAAGAAATTAGTAAAAATAATAAAAGAAAAGACGACAGATATTTATAAACAGGTTTTAAACAAATTTAAAATAGCAATACCAGATATGATATATGACTAACAATGTAAAATAATAAATAATAATAAACCAAATATAATACCATTAATAACAAATATGAGAAATTAGATAAATAAGTAACATAGTGATTGCTTTAAATTTAGATTTTTTTCTTCTTCTACTTAAAAGTTTTGAGTAAAGTTCAAAGATATTTGGATTTTTTTTAAATATTACATTAATTTATTTATAAATTAAATGGTTCTTGTGTGAGGTTTCGGGCCAATTTTTATGCTAAGTACCAAATCCTGGGATGGATACCCTCCAAGGGGGGGGGGGGGGGGTCTTTCTAACAAATCTCACAGCCAGTATCATTGTGAGTTTAGGAGAAGACAACATAAAATTCCAAATAGTGAGCGAAAAACGCGATTTGAGTTCGATACACAGTATTATTAGCATTTGGGTACTTAATGTATATTTCAGATGTTTTGATGAATATGTACAGAAATTCTTCAAGAGTTCTGGAGCTTTTGATATGTATAAAACTATGTTTCAGTAATGGTTTTATCACGCAGGTAATTCAAAAACTTGTAACAATTTGAAGGAAAAATAATACATGGTATCGCTTTGAAAATAATAATAATAATAATAATGCTAGAACTGTTTTTAGCTTAAGAATTTAATTATCATTATTCTTTGTACTGTGTATGATAATTCAACAAGAAAACTTATATTCATGGTAATTTAACAAATTTCCTTAAAAATTTAAAAATATATATATAATAATAATAATAATAATAATAAGTGTGGGCATTTTATTTTCAACACAATTTTTAACTCAATATAATGCAACTTGAACGAAAAGTTACAAACTGCATTAGAAATAATATCCTGTAATTAGAACAGAAAAGTAAGAAAAACAGGTATTTTAAATTAAATATATATATATATATATATATATATATATATATAATAATTGTTTTAATGCTGAGGTTGAATCATCTTTGAATTTCATAAAATTTTGCACTGATATTATTATATTTTATTATTGTATTACTATATATATATATATATATATATATATATATATTAAGAAGATTTTAACTGTGTCTAAACTAATCTTAACTATTAAGAAAATCTTTATATTATGTATATTCAACTGAATGAGAGTAAAAACTTGTATTCATGGTAATTTAATAATTTCCTTAAAAAAAAAATAAGGCATTTTATTTGTAACAGAGTTTTTAATTCAATATAATGCAACTTGAACGAAAATTGAGAGATTAGGAAAAAAAAAAAAGGAAAAATAGGTATTTGACAATTAAAAACACATATACAGGGTGTCCCAAAATCACAACTACAAACTCTAACAGGGGATAGGGCACATCATAAGGATTTAGAATGGCATAGAAACTCATGCCCGCAAATGTCATTGTTGAAGCAATCGGAGTGCGGGCGCCAGTGCAGGAAACCAGACGGTCACGTGATGAAAGAGAACCTTTTTTTATTATTGTTATTATTATTTTTGCTCTCTCGGAAACATGTTCGTTTTCGGGAGTCAAGTCAAATCGTTCGGGTTTTCATAATCTAATGAAATCATACCTGATAATTCTAATTCTAATGTTATTCGTTAATCATTATTATTGTTTCATGAATACATTACATTCGTTGAGTCAAGTAAAATCGTTCAGGTATTCATAATCTAATGGAATCATACCTTATAATTCTAATTTTATTCGTTAATCATTATTCGTTAAATCAAATCAAGCTTTTGTTTAATTTGTAGTCGATTCTAAAACCATGTGCAATCATGAACTATTCTCAGTGAAACTTTATTCTTTTACTTTGTGACAATTCATTTAAGTCATAAAAGGCATTCGAAATTCTTTAAATGTTATTCGATTAATTCTGTGAAATAATATTATGTGTTTGTTTCCACAACTCTTCTGAATAAGTTGTCATCTGTCTTACAATTCGTGAAGTCAAGAGAAAATGTGTTTAAGATTTGTGTCAATCACATATTCGGATATATTGTCTTGATATTCTGCAAGTCTGTTATTAAATTCCAGTATATTAGTAATGAATGATTTAATCTTTATTTTGTGTGGGGCTTAAAATCTATTCCAAGCGACCACAGGAAATGCAGGAGAGAGGTGAGTTAGCTTTTCCTTAATATTATGCATGCTAAAACTCAGTTTCGTTTGAGTAAAATGTTTTTTTATGCAGGTCAATTCTTTATGCATGAGTCTAGTTAGAATTTAATCAACATGTTTTTGGTCCGTCTTAGAGCCATGAGGCTATCGATGATTTATATATATATATATAAGAAAAAAAAACTATATATATTTAATATGTATTTGATATTCTTATTCTTATTCGTAATCATTTATTCTTAAAATGATTTATTTTTGTTCTTGAATGTTTGTTCTGTAATTCGAAGGCCTATAGTTATGTGTATTTAAACTTATATATTCTAAAATGCCGAAATTATCTAAGCAAGTTTTATTATTTGAAAATTTATGTAAGGAAATCGATAGTTTTAGAGATAGAGTAAAGGGGTGTAGTAAAGATGAACAATCTAAGGTTAAATTATTAAAAACCAAAGTTCAATCGTATGATCATGAAATCGCGGAAATATTTAAAAATTTATCCGCTAAAGAGAATGAGGATTATATGGATATGTATTTGAGATATAAAGGAGTGGTTTTTGATTTACTGGTGGAGTTAGAGGACAAAACAGAAGTAAATGCGTGCGATTCAGATACTCACGCGGAAAATAAAGATGAGAAAAATGGTAAATCGTCTCTTATTAAATTACCTAAATTTGATCTTCCAAAATTTTTTGGTGAAACCGAAAATTGGATTTCTTTTAAAGAAATTTTTAATTCGACAATTCTACAAAATAATCAATTATCCAAAATTGAAAAATTGCAATATTTACATTCTTCAGTGCGCGGAAACGCAGCTAAATTAATTCGAGGATTCGCTCTAAAAGAGGAAAATTTAGATCAATGTTGGGAAATATTAAATGAAAGATATGAAAATAAGAGACAATTAGCATTGAGTCAAATTAACAAAATATTTTCTATGAAAATTGTAAAAGCAAACAATGCTAAAACTTTACTTGAGTTATTAGATACTTGTAACGAAGCCGTCAGAAACTTAAAAACTTTGGGTTTAGATTCTAATGCGTTAAGCGACTTAATTATAATAAAATTCATGATGGGGAAATTGGATGAATCGTTAAAACAGAGATGGGAATTAATGTTGGACAGTGATAAATTGCCTGATCTTGATCTTTTTAGGAAATTCGTTGAGCGCGAAGCGCGCGGTGTTGAAGAGATAAAATGTAAACAAGACGTAAAATTCACTAATTCGAAAAATATACATAATGTACTGAGTACAATTGTGAAAAGGGAAAATACGTGCATTCTTTGTAATGAGCATCATCCGCTATTTAAATGTCCGACATTTAGTTCAAAGCCGGTTAATGAAAGATGGAAATTCGTTGAATTAAATAAATTATGTCAAAATTGTTTACGCCAAAATCATAGGCTGGAGAATTGTAGGATAGACATTAATTGTAAAAATTGTGCAGAAAAACACCATACACTGCTGCATGTTTATGGTAGAAATTCAAATTCTGAAAGGGCGAATCATGTATCGCCAGACACCTCAGTTTCAAATAGTGCTCAGTTTTATTCTAGCAATGTTTTATTATCAACGGCCCTAATTAAAATTAAATCGAATAAAGGAAAAATTATGCATTGTAAAGCTTTGATAGATAATGCTAGTCAAAATTCATTAATTACTAAGGAATGTGCTAAGCGACTAAATTTGCCCTTACGGAGCACGTCGCATAGTATAATAGGGATTAATTGCGTTTTAGCAGAAACTGCTCTTAACAACACAGAATTTAAATTCACTCCGCATTTTTCGTCGGAGTCATTTTCAGTCAGTGCTTTTATAGTTGATAGGGTTACCTCACCTCTCCCTAATTTCCAACTACCGCAACATGATTGGCCACACATAAAAGGATTGCAACTAGCGGATCCAAATTATCATATTAGTGGTCCCATCGATATTCTTCTTGGGGCAGAAATAGTCGCCTCAATCTGCAATGGCAGTCCAATTCAAGGGCCAGCTGGAACTCCTACAGCATTTCCCACTAAATTGGGTTACCTCCTTTCAGGAAAAGTCGAAAGTCTTCATTTTACAAACTTAAATTTATGTCACCTCACTGTTGATGATGACTTAAATAATACATTGAAACAATTTTTTGATAGAGAATCTACACAAAATGTAGATACAAAAAATTTAGAAAATGATCCTGTGGAAAATATTTATTTCACAAAAGCAAAAAGGAATACGCAGGGAAAATATACAGTTCATCTACCGTTTAAGCCAGATAAGGCACTAGGTGACAGTAAGTCAGGTGCTATTTCAAGATTTCTTTCCATTGAAAATAAAATTAAAAAGAATCCACAATTAAATGTGGAGTATTCGAATTTCATGAACGAATATATAAATTTAGGTCATATGACAAAATTAAATCAAAACAAATTTAGTGAAACGCCACATTATTATTTACCGCATCATGCTGTGGTAAATGAAAACTCTGAAACAACAAAATTACGTGTAGTATTTGACGCCTCGTTTAAAACAACAAATAACAAATCTTTAAATGACATTCTATATATTGGTCCTAAACTACAGTCAAATATTTTTGACAATTTAGTAAAATTTCGAGCCAACCCTGTAGCGTTCAGTGCAAACATAGCTAAAATGTATCGGCAAATCTTAATTGAAAGGAAACATAGAATCTACCAAAGAATTGTTTGGAGAGAATCTCCCAATGACCAATTATCTTTTTACGAATTGAATACTGTCACCTACGGAACAGCTTGTGCACCCATTGTTAACTTCTGTATCCGAGCAGCTCCTCCTATCCCACCTACCAATTCTATGCATCATTCCTGTCCCTCACTTGTGGGTTTAGTGCAAAATGCTCGCATGTCTGATTTAACCCTTCACGGTGCCAAAAAAGGTGTCGACAATGTTAATCATAATTCTACATCAATACAAGGTGAAAAATGTGATAAAACTCTGTCCCTAGAATCAGTCTCTACTCTTAAATCATCTGATATTCCAATTAACTGTCAAAAATTATCTGCTTATGAGTCTAATGTTTTCATAGAGGAAAATCTGTCTGAAAGTACTTCGATCATTGACTTTCCTGCGAATTCTCATTCACCTTTTTCAAGCCCTGTTAAAAGAGTACCGATTTCTGCGACTTTGAGTCCAAATCGTTTTATTGATATTCGAAAACACCTCCTGAGCTATAAAGTTGAAAATACCCTAAAAAATGAAAATACGATGTTAAATAAGGAAAATCTCGCACTTCAGAAAACTTTTGATAATCAAGATTCCCCTACTAAAGACCTCCACATCCATAAAATACCACCCATGTACCCTCTACATTCAGTTGCAGTTCAGGAACAATCCTTTGACAATACCTTTGTAGGAAGCTCTAAACCTCCACTCGCTCTCAATCTCCAAGAAAACCAGCAAATTTTGTTACCGGAATCCCACCACTTTACATCCTTATCCACCACACATTATCACTACTTAAGTGCTCATGCTGGTTCTAATTTAGTCTTATTTAGTCTGGTTCTTATTCCAAAAAACTTTTGGATCCCTCACGGGCGATCCACTCTTAAACCAGTCAAGAGAGAATGCTTGATTTATCTTCGTTTGGCAGTGAAGTCTATACTACCATTAAAATTGCCAGAAACCTCACTAACTTTCATGTTTTTAAGTCTCTCTTCTAGGTGTAATTTTCTTATACAGGCGAAAAAGACATTTTGGAGAAGGTGGACTAAACAACATATGCAGAGCCTCAACCAACAGCCAAACCAAGCCAATATGTCAAGCAACTTGTCATCCCTGTTCCAAGTATGTCGATTCCTGCCCCGGTGCCTTCCCCGCCCGCGCAGTATGTTGAAGCAATCGGAGTGCGGGCGCCAGTGCAGGAAACCAGACGGTCACGTGATGAAAGAGAACCTTTTTTTATTATTGTTATTATTATTTTTGCTCTCTCGGAAACATGTTCGTTTTCGGGAGTCAAGTCAGATCGTTCGGGTTTTCATAATCTAATGAAATCATACCTGATAATTCTAATTCTAATGTTATTCGTTAATCATTATTATTGTTTCATGAATACATTACATTCGTTGAGTCAAGTAAAATCGTTCAGGTATTCATAATCTAATGGAATCATACCTTATAATTCTAATTTTATTCGTTAATCATTATTCGTTAAATCAAATCAAGCTTTTGTTTAATTTGTAGTCGATTCTAAAACCATGTGCAATCATGAACTATTCTCAGTGAAACTTTATTCTTTTACTTTGTGACAATTCATTTAAGTCATAAAAGGCATTCGAAATTCTTTAAATGTTATTCGATTAATTCTGTGAAATAATATTATGTGTTTGTTTCCACAACTCTTCTGAATAAGTTGTCATCTGTCTTACAATTCGTGAAGTCAAGAGAAAATGTGTTTAAGATTTGTGTCAATCACATATTCGGATATATTGTCTTGATATTCTGCAAGTCTGTTATTAAATTCCAGTATATTAGTAATGAATGATTTAATCTTTATTTTGTGTGGGGCTTAAAATCTATTCCAAGCGACCACAGGAAATGCAGGAGAGAGGTGAGTTAGCTTTTCCTTAATATTATGCATGCTAAAACTCAGTTTCGTTTGAGTAAAATGTTTTTTTATGCAGGTCAATTCTTTATGCATGAGTCTAGTTAGAATTTAATCAACAGTCATCTTAAACCTATATGAACCGAGTGTTTTGTGGTACTTTTTAACAGATGTGGGCGTGGCTTTTAAGTTTTGAATTTTTAACAAACATTTTTTTCGTGCGAATGATTATATAAAAAGTTATATACAGTAACAGTGGTATTTTTAATCGATGTATTTAAAACACTGAATGTATTAATATGAATACTGGGTATGATTATATGAAATGATGAATCGTATAAGATTTTAATCTTACAATGTAGGCGGAGTTACAAATAACCAAAAAATCAGACTACACATGATCAGTTGATAATACTAGCACATGGCTGTAAGTGTTAAAAAACACCAGAATGTATCCGCTCCTCAGTGGATTAATATGATGTTTTCTGTCATGAATTACAATCTATTCTTCATTCTTTCAGATGTTATTTACATTTACTTGCAGTTTTTAGTTCTACGTTTCTACTGCTTACATATGTTAAAAAATACTCGAAAACACCTGGTTTTTAAAGGGTTAAGATGACACTTGCGGATATGGGTCCCTATACAATTCTGAATCCATATGGTATCCTTTATCTTCACTAAAATTTTTTGCTGTAATTTTGGGGCACCCTGTATATCAAGAAAATTTTAACTGCGCATGTGGAAACGATATAACTTATTTTTTTACTGTATTGCAACCATGTGTAATAAAGAAAATAATAGTTTGAAATCAAACCTTCATAACTGTACTTTTCCTATAACTGTCCTTTGATATTGAATCTGAAAATTAGTTTTTTTTTACCAATTGGTCGGTTTATCTAAATGTATATATGTCTGCGGGAATGTTTTATCAGTATAACTCAAAAATAGTTGTTAGTTGCGGAATTCCAAATTCAATATTTTAAAATTTAAATTACCGCTGAAAAGTAATGTTAATAGCGTGTAATTTTCGAAACTGTCAACGTAACTTTCTGTCGACTACATTTTTCTCATGACAACCAGGGAACCGAGGTCAAATAAGCGAGAAAGAACCCCAAACTATTACACTTCTATCATCTAACTTAATTTCGGCACAATTCAGTCACATAAATGGCGTTCACCGAGACTTCCCTGCTCGCTCTGACATTCCAATCGGATTTCGAGACGATAATCATCGGACTAAAACCTGTGCCTCTTTTTTTTTTTTTTTTTTTTTGTTTGTCCTTAGATGCCTAACTTATGGGGATATTGCGATTTCAAATAGGTTGTTATTTAGATTTTAAGTGTAGAATGCTGCAGCAAAGCATCGATAATCCTGAATGGGTTAGAAATAAACGTTGTCGGATCACCGATTTTTCTGGATTGTAAGAGTTCCGAAAATCTATCAGAATCACCGATCAATCGCAATGCCCAAAGAAATATTAAAAAATAGTATTAAAAATGTATATTATCTTATTAAAAATGTAAATAATTTAAGTAACGTTTGAAATAAGCACGAGAAACACATTCACTCTTGCAAAAGCACAAGGCTTTTTGTATTTATCAATCACAATAATTTTGACTTCGTGCGTTTCAGCTGCATTTGAGCACGTTAACAATGTAATTCCATCCTTATACTCTTTTATTCCTGATTAAGATGTTTAGTTTGCACATGCTAAAATGTTTTCGGCAAGCACCTTAAAAATTTCACATCAATTCGTAAATCAGTAAAATTAAATGAAAATTCATAAACTTTACTAACCTTCTTTGGCAAGTAGGCTGCTCCGGTCACCTGCAAATAACCCGTTGATGACTACGATTTAGGGCCGGAGGGGAAAAAAGAGTAGGGGGGGGGGGAGGAAAAAAGTTTCAGTGCTGGATTATAGGTGCTGCCGGATAATAAAAATCACGATTTTCGATGCTTCACTATATGTTTTACTATTGAAGTAAATGTCATCGTAATCTTGAAGTTCTACACAAATAAGAAATGCAATGATGAGCATCATATGTATATATTTTTAGCTTAGACGAAACATTTATTTATTTATTTATTTATTTTTAGAAAATAGATAGCTGATTATTTATAAATCAAAAATTTCTTTAAATTGTAATGAAGAATTTTAAGTACAAACTGGTAATCACGATATAAGTGATGCACTCAAATCGAATCTGCTTGAAAATGCTATTAAAATCTAAGCTCATGTTTCATGTTCAAGATAGTTTTTTAACCGTGATTTAACTTCCTATTTATCATAATTCATAAATCAAATTCGGTGAAATGATGCAGGAAACAAGTTTGCATTTAGATGGACATAAATTTATTTTAGCTATGTAAAATGTAATTTCATATTTCCATAAATTGAACTGTATCGTGTATCGATGAAGCCACATCGTTATTTATCATAATAAATGATGTTATTATTCTAATAGACGTATTTAAAATGTAAATTTCAAAATCTTGATTTACAGCATTTAAAATATTCAGCATTAAATGTTCTTTATGCGCAATTCATGAAAGTAGATTAAGTTAGGTGAAATGCTTGGTAAAACATTTACTAAGCACTTTTTCTGGAAAGATGATTTAAATTTTTACATCATCGCCTATGAATAAAGGATCAAATCAAAATGTATTTGGACACTTTTAAATCATTTGATAAAGAACCTCTTTGTTTTTAAGTGAAGTAAAAATTTGACTTTGATACACCTAATTTGTTCTACGCTTTGTGCATTTTTTATTTATTCATTATTTATTATTATTATTATTTTATTTTTGCTTTGAAAGAAATTTTATTCAAGTAAGAACTATTACCTGCATTGCTAATCCTTGAAAAAAAGCTATGTATATAAATTAATACAGTGTTAGTCTAATTATTGGAGAATTTTTTTAAATTGTTCATATTTTTATAAAACGACACATTTTAAATACAACTTTATTTATTTGGACATTACCAATTGTTATTATCTTGAACATATAAACCAAAAGAAAAAAAAATCAAAACTTGCAAAACGTGCAAAATAAGGATTTAATATGTCGTATGTTCTTAATTAGTCTCAAAGAGAATCTGCATTCGTTTTCGCCTCTCTTCAAAGAAATTTTTGCAAAAAACATTGAGTTCGACGCCGTGGTGCCACACCGTTAGCATTTCTACAAGACTAAATTTAATAATATCGCTGCTAATTTTTCACATATTTTTAAAGCATCTTTAAAAATATGACTTAATTATCTACAAATCATAAATATATTTGCTGTTCAAAAGAAATAAAAGTGAGCTAAATTTTGTTATTTAAATACGAAATTATCAAAACTAGATACGTTACTTAGTAAAACTTCTTATAAAAAGCTAACATACAGAGCAGAAAATAAAACATTAATAAAGTATATGGTTGCCACCACAAGACTTTCTTCTATATAATTCTACATAAATTCAGGCAATAGAAATTATTTATTAAATTATTATTTATTGAAGCTATTTTCCATGATGAATGCAGACGATTTTTATCTCACAGAAGTGTAACTCTAAATGCCGAAAGAAAGTCAATTTTCTGCTAATAGCAGAAGAAATTTTTTTTTTTCGTTAAAAGTGAAGAAGAAGAAAAAAAAAATTGTTTTAAATTATCACAGATCTGTGGTTCAACCAATACACCTATCATAAGACTGGACGGGACAATGGAAACCTTTTTTAGTGGCAAAGATAACTCATAAAAAGGTCGTGAGTGTTGATCTACAGGAAGCCAAACTGGCCAATATTAAAATTTACTCGCCATGCTCTAAACTCTGCTTTTTATTAAGCAAATGATATTCCCTCCCCCCCCCTTTTTTTTATTAAGTTCTTTTTAATTCACTTTAAAAGTTAGATTGTTTTGAATTTAAAAATAATTTTATAGCAAGAAGTAGTAATTAAATGTATTTTAAAAACCCTACAAGTTACGTAAAATAAGGATTTTATTTCACAGGTAAGATTATTTTTAATATTTTGTTATTTCGTTCTTTTTAAGTAATTATTTTTATAAAATGCTTATAATTGCTATACTTATTTCTATAAATTGAATTAGTTTAACTATATTATATCTTACATTATTTCAAAAATGTCCATAATTATATATGAGAGTTAAAACGAGTATAGACAAACCAAAATTATTAATACTTTTGAACGTTGTTAGATGTTTATACCAAGGTAAAAATAAATTTCAGCAGCCGTAATATTTTATACTAGTTTTGCTTGTTGTATCTTTTAATAATAACAATAATAATATATATATTTATATTCAAAACAAAAAATTGCCAATAACGCGATAAATGCCAAAAAAGGTACACTTTTTCAACATTCACATGGTTTCATCTTTGCACCTTTTCTTATATTCCCTTAATAATGGAATGCTCCGTCCAATCTTATAATAGGTTCAACTATTCGTTTTAAAGGTATTGGCGAGTTCTTTCGAAAGATATCGATACTGAAAATTTACACCTCCGGAGTGTGTTTCCCCCCAGGGGGGGGTGAAAATATTCTCCTACAGGAACAAACTTCTTTTACTAGTTTAGTACTACTACTATCAATAATTCATATCAATGTTGAGGTCACTCGTTAAATATAAATCTCATTATGTACGAAATTTTGTTCTATACAGCTATGTTATAAATTTAGAAAAAATGGTATTACATCGGCACCTGTTAAGCGATTAATCCTCAAATCTAATCAGAACTAGTTTAAGTCAGGGCCACACTAAATACCAAGTTTGGTTAAATTTCATTCGTTGGTTCGTGAGATGCAGCGCCCACAAAATTTGTAATACAAACATACACATTTTCTAAAAACAGGCAAATCGTGTTCAACAGGATATCTAAAAACGAGTAAATCCATCAAAAACTGGAGTTCAAAAGTTTTCACGAGTCCAGTACTTTCTTCTTATACGTATATAAGAAAGTAAAAAGTGAATTTTATAGTTAATTTCTTTTCATTTTTAACAGTCAAAACTCTTAACTTTCCTTCAATCTTTAAAAAAAATGAAATAAATTTTAAGTAGCAAATCAAAAAGACCGTTACTAGCTTCCAATAATTTTATTATGCTAATATTTTCTACTTTTAACATGTTTGAAACATCCTGAGGACCTTCTCCAATATCTTTGTGCATGACTTATGTTTTAATAACTTTGAAAGGAAAACTCGTTTAATGTTTTCCTTTTTATGTTTTGTTAAAAAGTATGTATAAAATAAGACGATAAAACGTTTCATGAAAGAAGTACTAAATTTTAAACTATAATGTTCTCTAGCGAGTTTCCTCTATAGAATACGAACTATATATATCCAGGTATCATCGGATCGGCTGTTTAATAGCATAAGCACTTTCGTTTTGGAATTATTAAACTAAAATTATAGTCAAAAGCACTATGGCAATGAGCAATCTTCAAGATCATATCTACTTTGATAATATTTTTCCGCCAAACGATTTAAAGTATGCCTTAGAGTTGCATCTCGCATGAGCTTTTATATTTTGAATAATTAATGTTTTGATGATGTTGAAAGCAAATAGTTTTTGTCTTTTTTTTTTTTTTTTTTTTTTTTTTATGTTGTTGTTCATAGGTGCCTTGAAGTGAATTGACATTTCAAATAAATGAGTAAATAAATAAATGCCTGCTTGTCTGAGTGTTTCAGTGTATGCTATGAATAAATATCACTCACTATAACTCGAGAACTAATGAACAGAATTTCTTACAGGATTTATATTTATAAAAGAAAATACTAGTTAGATGTATTCACTCAGTAGGTGACTCTACTATGCTTTTATTCCCCTTTTTCTGGAGACGTAGAGTTACGGAACACAATTACGCCAGAAGTTTAAAGCTAGATTATTATTGTGGAAAACTATAACAATTTAATCTGGTAACAAATTGTTAGACAAGTGACACGTTAATGTCACATTTTCGTGATTTGTTTATAAGTGTCTTTCTTATACACTGTTAAAAATAATAGTTCAATGTTTCATCCTAAAAACGGTGCAAATTAGAAAAATTTAGCTTTGACTAACATTTTAAGAAATTTGATGCTCTATAATTCACCATTTTGAAGTACTATTTGAATAGTAAGCACCATTGAAAGAATGCTTAGTTCTAGTAACATCAGTACGATTTCGAGCAAGTGAGGCCTGCATTAACAAATGAAACTACCGCACTTTAGATTGTGGAAAACAACTGGGAAAAACGTGAAAAAAAATCAAGAAAAGCATAATAATAATAATAATAATAATAATAATAAACTCAATGCCTGATTTCTGTGTCAGGGTGACCAGACGTCCTCATTTCCTGAGGGCAGTCCTCATTTTTCAAGTGTTGTCTTCGGTTGCTTTCAAAAGTACTCATATTCTCATTTGTCCTCAATTTTGGACGTTTGTTCTCATTTTTCAGTAATTTCCTTCTTTACTTAAAATTTCAACTTTAGAGATGCTTCTGACCTTATTAGTTTTCAATACTGATCCTACAACTGAACACAACGTAAAAAAGTCACGATTCCTTGATTCATCTCATTCATTTTTAAATCATCTCCAGTACTATTATACAAAATATATTTTTCTATTGGGAGATTTTAGTTTTTGCAACATTATAGTTTCAAATATAAAGATTATAAAAAAAAAAAAAAAAAAAAAAAAAAAAAAGACTGAATTTGCATAAAAGTAAACAAAAAAAGTTGGGGGGGGGGGGAGGAATATTAAAACTTTTCAACATGAAACAAGAAGTTATTTTCTTACTAATTAGATTTTATAACTAACTAAATTTAAATAACGTTTCAAATGGTAAAGCATTTTTTAGTAAGATTGAAAACTGTCTAAGTCAGGGATAGGAGCTGAACACTGATTACCGTGTTGACATCTCACGATTTTTTGCTTTCAATAGGGCTACTGGAATGTACAACATAATAGATCAGTTTGTAGAACATTAATGCTTTATGCCGTCAGACTAGATTCTTATACCTTATTCCTGAGATTCTTATTCCTGGCTTAGCCAGTTTTTGACATTGTTCAGATTGTCTTTTCCTTTTAAAATGTTATTTATCGGATCACTTCACTTCCATTTGAAGTAGTTATGATTTCGTTTTCATTAAAACTTGGTCTATACAACAATAACAATTTTATTAAAACTGTTTATAAAAGTATAAACAGAAGCGGATATAAAATAGTTTAGTACTTTCATATCAACAGCATATCGGAAATTAATACTTTAATTAATAATATAGGAGATACTAACAGCATGCCATTATATTACACGAAGAGGAGTATAATGTGTACAAGTTTATGATAATGTTTATTGTAAATTTAATAATTCTTATCTAATTAATTTTTTATAATGTTTATCGTATAAGTTCCCAAATAGTATACATTTATCATAGTGACGATTAATGGCTGCAAATGGGGTTAATATAATTTTGTGCTATATTTTATGAAATTTTATGTCCTCAAAAATGTCCTCATTTTTCTCATAGAAATGAGGACATTGCATAATTTGTCCTCATTTTGCATTAAAAAAATCTGGTCACCCTACTCTATGTTATTTGCTTATGTTATTACGCAGAGAAAGATGCATGGCATTGGGCACATGTGCTTACAAGCTCAAAATTGTTTGAAGACAAATCAAAGAATATTGTTAAGAAATTTTAACGTCAGATTAAATGGAAAAACGCATTTTTTAATGCTGTTCTTTTCTTAGTAAATGCAGTTATCTATTCTATTACAACGCAATTAAATTATGATATTCTTTAGTATACAATAGTAATCGATATTAAACATTTATTTATTTATTATTTTACTCGTATGCATTGATTCTTTTTTTTTTTTTTTTTTTTAATTCTTTATATAGAAAAAAAAAAAAAAAAAAAAAAATGTAATAATGAATGTTTCAGCTTCACTATTACAAATTCAGAATACATTGCAAAACTTTCCCAAAATCTGTAATTTATTTTATTTTTTGTTATTCTTCATGAACATTTTCCTTCACTTTCATTTTGTAGGCCAATTTTGATTGTCTCCTGCAAGTTAATTTTATAGGAAATAATTTTTGCAAAGGTATGAGCCATAGGCTGAACATTTTTACCGGGTTGAAAACATGCTTTTATGAATATGAATAATACATTTTGATTTAATTGTGTTTGGGACAGAACAAGTTAACCTGATATTTTTCCCGTGAATTACACTGCTCTGCATGAAAATCGACCCCAACACCATTTTTGCAAATTCTTTTGTAAAACAACCTCCTCAATCCGAATATGACGCCCACTTCGCCCTATCATCCAACGTTTTTTTTTTTTTTTTTTTGGGGGGGGGGGGGACGCCCTTCCTATTTTTATCACTATTCAGTAATTTTATGGCTATAAATTTGATTTTTAGGGGGGAGGAGGAGGGATTATTTTAACTGTTAAATATCTTCTGAGGGTCTACAGAGTTGGAAAATTCTAAAACATGAACATTTGCAGCAAGAAGAAAATTTAGAGGGGGGGGGGGGGGAGGGATTTGCCACTGAAATTATATGTTACATTTAAACCATTTGATTAATCAATTTTTATTATTACTTATTATACATTACATTTATTTGTTTTTAAGTGTTAAAATAATTGTTTTCCATTCTCCAAATCAAATTCACCGCCATAAAATTATCAAGTAGCAATAAAAATTGGGGGAGGAGGTGGTGTCCCGAGAAAACAGTGGGGTATTGGTCAAAATGGGGGCCATTTTCGGATTCAGGTGGTCATTTTACATAAGAATCAGCAAGAATGGTATCAGGACTCAATTTTTTTTCTCTTTGCAGCGCAGTGTTATCAGGTACTTAAATTAATTAAGTTAACTATTGCGTATTTAAGATAGCAGCCGCAACATCATCAAAGGCTAGTCACAAACATCATATTCAGAGCTGCCAGCCTAATCCGGAGGATTGTTAGTACCGCCCCTTTTTAAGCTCCGTTTAATTTTTAGAGTAATTTCCTTCAAATGTACAGTAAAGTCTCGTACAACGCGGGTGCTAGTTTGCCTCATGAATATTACAATTTTATTTTTTAACAACAATAATTTTATATGAAAACAACTGCTTTATACCCTGTAGTATTTACAATGAATTAAGAAGAAAAATACATAAAATAATAATAATAATAATAATAAATAAAAACTGGTGTAGAAAAAGGAGCGGTACTAACAACCCTCCGGATTACGTTGTCAGCTCTGCATATTGAGTCAAACGAAAAAAAAAAAATATATATATATATATATATATAGCCAGTACTGTATTATTTTATTTATTTGACAGCTCTAAGACCTAGAATTGCAACGATTTTCGTCTCGAATGATCCATATTGCGTATTTTTACATTAACAGAGCAGAATTTCTTACATGACATTGTAACTTAATGGCTTCTACGGTTACAAATTTGGTTTCATGTTTTTTTTTTTTTGGAAATATCCTCTCCTCTTATATTAGGGCCGCGGTAAGTCGGTAGAGCGAAGGGCTCGTAATTGGAAGATTGCGGGTTCGGTACTCGAGTCGACCAAAGACCGTCGTGTACACTAATAGTGGCTGGTGCACATAAAATCTGTCGTGGACGCAATGTCCTCCATGTTCCCATCAAAATTATAGCTCTGGTGGTCACCGAAGCGGGTGAGCCCCAGACCGTCGCCAACTGCCCATTGTGCAGCACTAGTGCGTCGTAAAAAACCTAACCAACCAACCAATCTCTTATATTATTCTTGCAAGGTACAATTTTACATAATGATTTGCATTTACTCTACACTGAGTGTTTAAATTTACGAATCATCTAACTGATTTGTACACTGTACAGCCCAAAACAATTTTTAAAGCATAAAAATATATTATTCTTTGAAAATAGTTGCGCTCGAGTAAATTCTCTGCTACTATATATGATGGGGATTTTTATTATTTCTTTCCACGCTTTTGCAACGACAGAGAAATTTTAAGTGTCAAATCTGAAAAAAAGCTTTAGAACACCTTTATTACATTAATATATTTCACTTTTACTATTTTAGGTTTACCTTAGGGATTTGCTTCAGGTGGGATTCTCGGCTGTAGCATGAATAATATTTTAATAACACTGAAAGGAATACTTTCCTGAAGTTTTCGTTTATTTTTTCTTTCTGAAAAGTTTGGAAAGTGAGACAATAAAATTTGATGAGAATATAACAGTTATTTTTATTTGGTGCAGAAAATATGAGATATTGCATTCATTATGTAGAATTTTTTATTCGATGTCATTAAATAGTTACATAAATGACATATAAATTTAGAAAATGCCAAAATAAATGCGAGCCAAAACTATTTTATGAGTACTAACTGACACTGGATAGAACTACTAAAATAAATAAACTGTTTTCCGTTTGCTTCCATAATAATTATATTACTTTAATTCGTAAGTAATAATATCATTATATTATTCATTTATTAGTTTATTTTACGAATGATGTAGTTTTTTCTTTTTCTTTTTTTTTTTTTTTTTTTTTTATTAAGCCGAAGCATCTTATTCGTAATTCTTCTTCTTCTTTTTAATAGTACTTGTGCGATATGTTTATGTATTATCCTAACGCGCTTATTATTAATATTATTATTTATTAGGTTAGAGTAACTGATCATATTATTTGAACTTTTCTTTTAATTTGACATTTTCTTTTTCTATTTTCTGAAGAAATATCTTGCGAAATGGCCTTGAATTGCAGACATGCAAAGAACATTATTGGAGTAACACTTTCCAGTAACTATTTTGTCGTGAGTTCAATTAGGGGACTAACCACAAATTGAATATAACGAAAATACTTTCGCTTATCGCGTATCATAAAAAATATTATTTGTTACAATATTTGCAATAATTGATTTTTTTTTTTTTTTTTTTTTTTTTTGTAAGATTTGCATGAATATTTAAGAAATTATAATTTTAAGCTTTTTCATCATTTGGCAAGTTTCTTGCTTATAACAAGAACAAGTTTCAAAAATGTTTACAAAACCTGCAGAAAATTTGACAAAACATTAGGGAAACATTATTCTGAAATATAAATAGCATATATTTAAATGAGATATGACTATTCGTAGTAAATAATTTTTTACTGCGCGTGCCAAAAGCTAGCACTTTCTTTTACTATATTTGTTGAAAGATAGATATAAAAGACAACTGATGTCAAATGTTAATTTCAATAAAATAAAATAAGACAATTATCGGCGAAATAATAAGCTACATTTTAAATTTTTTCCCAAGAGTTACAAATGCATAATGGGTTTTCAAAATGACACGCATTTAATTTAGAGGTTCCAGTATTACAACCACTTTGAAAGAAAATGTATAATATGAAAAACCCTTATTAACTCCCAAGTCTTAGTAAATAAATTATAATTACTATCCCATGAGATGTTTTTACACATGTCACATTTTAAATTTAGGAATCTAATTATTTCACCAGCATTTAAAGAATCATTTTTAAGGAAGAATAACCCTTATAAAGTCACAATTCTTAAAATAAATAAATAAATAAATAAAAATAAAAATGCAGCTCATTATCTTGACGACATTTCTCTTTACTTTGATTTATTTTAATAGAAGTCTTGATATCGGTTGAATACATGGATAATTGAATTTTTATTCTCATTTTTTTTTTAATTTTGTAACTATATTTCTTCAATAAAATATTCAATTCTATGATACCATTATCGTTTCGTTTTCAGTACATATGCATCACATCTACAGACATTCATTACATTCGGATTTATCCTTCATCGTGCGTTAATTTTCATATTAGAAAATGTACATCCATATACACCTAAAAAATATGCCAATGAAATGCATTTTATGAGAGACATTTTTATAAAACTTATTTAAATAATTTTTTACTGCAAAAATCATAATGAAATTGATATTTATTATTAATATGCTAAAATAATGTTTTGTATAAGATATGATACGGTTAGAGTTCAGATTTACAGGGCTACACAGAAATATTAATATACATTAAAGGCTGGAATTCGTAATTGTTGGAAATGTACTTGCGTTTGTGTTGAGCATTTTTAACAATTATTATTTTACAAAAATGTTTAAAATTGCTTACGAATTCAGTTAGTTTATCTGTCTGTCCGTTTTGTGATAACGTGGCTAAAGAACATTGAAGGTTAAACAATGCAGCGAGTAGTACAGTTAGAAAAAGTTAATAATTAATGTAAACCACATATTTTTTCTTTTCTTTTCTTTCTTTTTTCTTTTTCTTCTTCTTTTTTTTTGTGATTTATCTCAATTAATTTATTTGTGTAAATATGTTGTACTACACTGACAAACAAAATATGCCATCTTCCTCTAGAATTAGTAAGTGGTCATTTTCTAAATCCCTTAACTAGAAACATAGATTTCTGAGCTATGCGCATAAGGTACGTCAATAAACTAAATAGACGAAATGATCGAGAATTTCTACTCTATACATTTCTAGATAGTGAAACAATATTATGAATATTCTGAATCTTTTATATTGCGAGAAATTCTCGCTTGATTTTCCAGAATTGGGTAATAAACTAAGATTATAGTTGCTGAAACCCGCCTCTTGTATTCCCAGTTATTTGCAGACATTTTTAAATAACTTTGCCCTCTAGATTTCTAATAGAGGTTTCTAGAACTCGCTTTCAAAGGGAACTAGAATTTATAAGGATGGCATGGAACTATTCTTTCTATAGCCACAATTTAGATTCTAGATGTCAGTTACAGAATTTTTTCTCAGTGTACACTGTCAAAAATAACAGTTCAAAGTTTCACTAAAAGATTGGTGCCAAGTAGGCAATCCAATAAATTCTTATCAATAATCTGGTGCTAAATTTCACCATTTCAGTGGTACTTACTACTGAAATGGCTCCACTAAAATGGTGTAACATTGAACTAAAATGTTTGTTGAAACTAAATTGGAACCATTTTTCTGGTAAAATGAAAATTTTTACTTTTAACAGTGCAAAATACGATGTACAGTGAAACCTCTCAAATTGGACACCCCTATAAGTTGGACACCCTCTAAGTTGGACGCTTTTTCTCGGAACGGAATGTATCCATTAACATTATGCCTAACCCCTATAAGTTGGACACCTCTCTAAGTTGGACACTTTTTCTTGGAACCGTAGGTGTCCAACTTAGAGAGGTTTTACTGAAGCTTTACTGTTCTGTATTGGGTACAAAAAAAAATTCTTAGAAATTATACAGATATATATATAAAGTTCTAAAGTTCTATAATCAATTGTGAAATACGTATAATTCATACGGAAAACTTGTATTTTTCCTTTTAGATTATTTCCTAATGTTTTAATAATTTCCATTAGGTGAAAAAATTTAAAATTTACAATCAATTATTTGAATAATTAAACGGCAAAATGACGCATTCAGCAGTAACCTCTAACATGTTAAATTAATAATGAAAAATCTGGTGTGAAACAACCACACGACTTCCATTACCCACTATTACACGTATTATATGCATTTTTGAGAGATAATGTGATCAGAAAACATAAAAGTGACCTAAAGAGAAAATAGTTAGAGCCATTTTTGAGATACCAACATTTACAAAAAATCAATTATTGACAGGAAAACAATAATTACATACAAAAGCATATTTAAACGTGAGTTAAAATGGCTTGTTTGAAAAAAATCAGTACAGCTGTTTTTAAATCAACGCCCTTGGGAGACCTGAAATTGAGCTATTTATACAGGACGCGTATCAATTTTCCTGAACTAACCAACTATATCATTCGAAAGGACATCTAATAGAGTGTTTATATAGCAAATTTGAAGAAAATCGTTAGAGCCGTTTTTGAGATACGGACTTACGGTCCCACTTCCGGTTTCCGATGTCCCAATTCCGGTTAAACTAAATTATTGACAGGAAAACAATAATTACATACAAAAGCATATTTAAAAGTGAGTTAAAATGGCGAGTTTGAAAAAAATCCTTGCAACCGTTTTTAAAGGAACGCCTTTGCGAGGCCTGAAATTGAGCTATTTATACAGGACGCCTATCAATATTCCTGAACTAACCAACTATATCATTCGAAAGGACATCTAACAGAGTGTTTATATAGCAAGTTTGAAAAAAATCGTTAGAGCCGTTTTTGAGATACGGACTTACGGTCCCACTTACGGTTTCCGATGTCCCACTTCCGGTTTTTCAATTTTCACCAAAATTTGGAAATTTCATCTGTACACCAGACGTATTTCAATTCTAAAATTTCGTAGCTCTATCTTTATTAGTTTCTGAGCTATAGTAGCCAGAATATTCTCCACATACATACACACACACACACACACACACACACACGCACACATACATACACACTGACCAATTGCCAAAAACCACTTTTTTGGACTCAGGGGACCTTAAAACGTGCAAATCAGGTGAAAACCCGATATCGAATTTTCAGACCGAATACAATACTTCCATTACCTACGGTAGTAGGGTAATGGAAGCAAAAATTGTATACAAATAAAATAATTTTAGTAGCTTCAGTACTACTAACAAAAAATACCTCGGGAAAAAAAAAAAAAAAAAAAAAAAAAGGAAAAGCTGCGTGAATAATCGTAAGAATGACCTGGTTACTTTGCATTACATTCTGAAAAACGGTATGTACGAGATAATAAAAAGGCAAATAATGTTGTTATAGAATATCAGTATAAATTAAAAACAAATGGAAATAAAAATTAGAATTTATTGAGAGTTGATTTATGGGTTATATGCGCATAAAAGACATCTAAATTTCAGAACTTGAATAATGTTTTTATTAATTATCTTTAAATTATTAATGTATTTATCAATTATTAATTTTACCATTTATTTCGAGTAAGTTTAATATTATTTAGGATTAAATTTAAAAAGCTTTTGTGATTTTTTTTTTTAATGAATTTTCTTCCTTAGACGTCAGTCTTAACAAGACTATAAAAGAGTACATATGAATTGTTTGTTTATATAATTATAATTTAATTTAGATAATTTAATTTGCATTTTGTACAGACGTTTAAGGGCATTTTGAAAGAATTTTAATTTGATTAAATTAGATTTTAGATGTTTTTAAAGTAAATTCAAGTTGTATGATTCAGAATTTAACACACCAAACTTACAGTAAAATATTTTTAAAATATTACAATGAATTTGTTATATAAAAAATATTTTGTTTTTTCAATTTTTAGAATATTTTGTTCTATCAAAAAGAAAGACTTTGTTTTAAAAATCATTTTGTTTGAGTCTGTGACAAAATTGCGATCATATAACTCTTTTGGCTTTCTCTCAAAATTTACAGTTTTCACAGAAAAAGAAGAAAGTAAACAAAAATAAATGTCAAAATATTTGTTCTGAAGAAAAACCGTTTCTATCATAAAATTCTTCTGCATTGTATGACATATACTAAAAAAGGAAATGTAAGTTCTCAAAAGCAATTTAAATTTCTTCAGAAACAGTTAAAGCAGTCCAGCTGCTTTGAATTAGAGATTTCTTAATCATCATGGGGAATAAAGTCTAACTTTTCATTGGGGAAAAAAAAAAAAAAAATCTTAGGATTCAGTTTCGAATTTGGAAAAAGGGAAAAATTCTGATTTCTTTTGAATACTTTTTTAGAGATTTTTCAACTGTAAGACCCGTGAAATCTAATAATTCCCTCTTGAATAGCAGAAACGTCATATTTTCTAATCTAAGTTTTGTATTTTAAAAACGTTCTGTTATAAGTTGAGAAATTTAACTTTTGATTTTTACATGTGAAATTTAATAGATAGAAAAAATAAACAACAATATTAAATAAATATGAAAAGCACTGAAGTTTTCCCGTTTATACAAAAAGGTACAATTTCTGAAAATTAGAATTTATATGTTACACCAAGAATTTGATTTTGTCACCACCGCATCGCAATTTACGTTTGAAATTTGCGTGAATTTCAAGGGAAAAGTTTATTTAAACTGCAGTTATTTCGATGCGTTAAATATTAGACAGAAGGCCCAAAGCTCGGTTCTGCAATTTTTGCTTCGCAGTCTGATCCACCCGTTCCTCGACACAATGAGCTTATACAAATTTTGGGATTTTATTATTATTATTATTTTAATTATTATTAAAGTCAATTTTTTTTCATACTCTCGATTGTACGTATTTTTTTTAGGCGTATACTTCAACCTCTGTGATCTTTGCTAAGCAAAGGTTGAGATAAGTAATTCTACTAATTAGGAAGCCGTAATCCAAAGCGAGTACAAAATAAGCAGCACAATGTGATACTAAAAGATGTTCGCCTACAATAGCGCCAATTGCTTGTGACGATCAAGCGGCAGAAAAGCAACTAGCAGCAAAAGATTACGAGTAGACAAAACTTATTAAGTCAAACTAAACATTTACATGGCGGAACACTGTAAGAAAATTCTGAAACGTTACTCTTATATATCGGTTACGTTCCTGGTTTTAATAAGTTTGAGGCAGGTTCCTGATACACTGTAAAAAAAACAACTATTACCAGCTGCAAGAAACTCTCTGTGATTGAAGAAAACAATTATTTTCTCCAATCACAGAGAGTTTTTTGCAGCTGGTAATAGTTATTTTTTTACAGTGTAATAACACGTTTTCGTCCATGAAACGTTCCTGATTTCAGGAATGTAGTACTATTTTGAATGTGCGTATATTTGATGGTTACTGATATTTTCAAGGAACATTACTGGTAAATACTGGGCACATTTGCTGCCCAAAGTTTTCCAGGAAAGTGCCGATTTTTTTTTTTTTTTTTTACAGTGAATAGGTTACAGAAAATTTAAAATCCAAAACTAAATGTACTACTAAACGTATATGTACTACAAAACTACTAAATGTAATTATTATTTTTTAATATGATATTTCCGGTATGAAATAAATATTATTATATGACGCTTGCCGCTCCAAATGGAGGAGAATTGGACGGATGCACAATCCAAAGGCGTTGCTCTGCGTAGGTTGCTGTGTAGTGAGAAAAAAAAGTCATTCCTAATCATCACTTCACTTCAAAGAAGGAGAAATGAGCATACAGTCTAGTTTGCGACAGTTTGACAGTCCCCCCCCCCCCCTCTCTTATTACTAATTGAAACCTGAAAGAACTAGTTTCTCGAGACGTTTGCAAAAGAATTTCCTTATCGGCGTATTTTGTACTGTTTGTTATATTTTGAAGATTTGGAGTATTTTCTTTCTTCCTATTTTTTTTTTTTTTTTTTTCCTCAGAATATGAACAGAATTAAATATTTCTAAGCGACTGTGCGATTGCAAAATTCAAATAATCATGTATAAATAATTCAGCTTGCATATTGTAAAATGCGTTTATTATTATTATTATTAAAGGTTGGTATGCGAAGGAAATATGGATTTTACTATAATAGAAAAACGATATATATATATATATTTTTTTTTTTTTTTTAAATAATGAATAAAATTTATTTGATACTCTAAAAGATGCCGTCGGTTTACTTCCATGTGTCAACACCAATTGTGTATTAATTCCTCCCCCCCACCCCAAATAATTTTTATTTATAATAAAAAGGAAAAAAAGAGTTAAATTATTTTGTTGTTTTTTAATTAGCTGAATTGATGAAGAAACAATATTTTTAAGAATAGTCAACAGTAAACAGTTTATAAATCTTTTGAAACAATGGTAGTATTTTATTCCCCAAACTGGTAGCAATTAAAGAATTGCAATCCTTTTTGTGTACCTGCAGCATCAATACATGAAAAAATACCCTCCAAGGATTTTTTTTTTCCCTCGAGTGTTTCTAGTCTGTATTTAGACGAGTTTCTTAGAAAACCACGGAACATTCCCAATGGCTAAGCCGATGCACGTGTGGGTTCGAACGTGGCATCTCTCTTTCAAATCGCTGATCCTTCGCGCCAGTGTTTTGTGAAAAGTTATTAATTCTTAATCATTTTAACCCGCACAGAATTTTCTAAAACTTTATATTTAACATTGACAGAGAACTTAGCGCTAGATAAACACAGGAATAATAAACGTCTTAAACACCAAATGAAATATTACTATTAATAGTAGTATTAATAATTATTAGTTTATTATTCAATTTGTCGTTCAAGACGTTTATTATTCCTTTGTTGAAACTTATATTTCGTTGAACTTTGGCATAAATTGCTATCTATTAACTTTTGGTACATATTATTCCACAGGTGGCGATACTAGGCTACTTACATGTGTTACTTACAAACTTTGAATAAACACCATAAAATGCAATAAACTCGCAACAATTGTTTCGGGTCGAAAAAACACACGACCCTTCATCAGGCGAATAAAGTAAGCACGAGTGCTGCAGTCAAAGCGGCAAGGTGCGTTGCCGCTTTGACTGCAGCACTCGTGCTTACTTTATTCGCCTGATGAAGGGTCGTGTGTTTTTTCGACCCGAAACAATTGTTGCGAGTTTATTGCATTTTATGGTGTTTATTCAAAGTTTGTAAGTAATATTTTTACAACGCCAGTTTATTGATGCTTTTTTATTAAATACTTACATGTGTGTTTATATGTGCTGTGTGCCCATTTATGGGAAAGCTATATGTCAGAATTTATGGTGTATTACTGCACAAAATATAAGATATAAAAGGCCATGAAAAAATATGTCGATTCACTTTGGGTGCATATCAGCTGACAGGTGGGGTGCTATGCTGCAATTTTCTCCGTTCACGGAAAACAATTTCTTAGTTTCTGTCGCGTATAAATACACCAAACTTTATTTAAAAAAATGGCCATTATAAAAAAGAATGTTTAATTAATTTGTTGTACATTCACAGTCAAGTGATGCTGTAATATTGCAATTGTACCTTGGGAAGGGAATATCTGAGCTTTTATAGCGCATAAATGCACTAAACTTGATATATGAGATAATTGATTGCGGGAGGGGAAAAAAAAAATGCTGACTTTATGAATATTGTCTGAAAGAGGACATCTCCATTACTCACCTCCTGAGATTTTCCTTATGGCTACATCTTAGCATCAATTGGTTCAGTTTGCCCCAAAACTACATATGTAAAATCTTTATTGAGAGAAGCTTTGCTTATCATAATTTTTTATTTATTTATTTATTCATTTATAAGTTTTTGTATATTAAAACACGTATTAAATATCAGAATTCAAAAATAATAAAATTGATATTAAAAAAAAAAAAAACGGAGAGAGAGAGAGAGAGAGAGAGAGAGAGAGGAAATATTTTATGTGACTGGAAGACTTTCCAAAATATCGATCATTATATATCCCTATAAAGCATGCCTAAAATCCTCCCCCCCCCCCGTTTTTTTTTTTTTTTTTTTACTTTTTCTTACTCGTAAGGTAGAGAAAGTTTTTTTTTTTTTTTTTTTTTTTTTTGGGGGGGGGGGGGTGTCAAATTTTCGAAATGAGTTTTTGTTATATTTAGACGTCTTGAGGTCACCTGAATCCAAAAATAATGTTTTTTGCGGTTGGCCTGTGTGTCTGTCTGTTATCAGCATATTTCAAAAACAAATTATAGCAGAAAGTTCGAACTTGGTATTATAAATGTGTATCATATAGGGATGCTACACTAAACTTTTCGTTGAGTTCAAGCAAATGGTTTGTGTAAGAGAAAACCTCATATATTACAGCAAATGTTTTTTTAGATCACCCTGTAAAAGTAAGGCTTGAAATGCGTTTTCACTGTAGTATGTGATTATGCGGATGCTTTTAATTACCTGTATAAATTTTTATGAGTCTGCCATTTATATTCATAGAAGTATAACAGTTTCTTTGAAAAATTGGGGGGAAAAGGGGGGAGGGCACATTTTTAATTGTAACACGTAGGGTATTAGACCCAACGCAAAGCCATTTTTAGGAAACTTTATTTGCTACATTAGACACAGCATGCAGCAAATAGAATGCAAAAATGCTAAATATCTTACGACACATGAGCATTTTTACTAAATTATTTATAACTACGCATGCGGAAGTTTTTGAAAAATTTCATCGGTGTTATTTAATAGCCAAACCTATTATAGCAAATTTTTATTTTTATTCAGTCAGGGTCCAATGACAATACAGTATTTGCTGAGTATAAATAAATATTGATTAAACCCCTTATCACTTTTCTTTCTTCCTTCTTCTTCTTCTTTTTTTTTTTTTAGTTATTTATTTGGGGGGGGGGGGGACTGAAATTCTATTAATTCTATCTCTCATATATATATATATATATATATATATATATTTTTTTTTTTTTTTTTTTCACGATATTTCTTTGGAGTTTTCATGTAAGTAGCTCACTGTTTTTGGCTGCTAAATTATGCAAATGAAATTTTTTTTAAAGCTTGCGCATACGAAGTTAAAATTATTTAGTAAAAGTACTCATATTTTGTAAAATATGTAACATTTTTACATTCTGGTTGCAATACACTAGGTCTAATTTTGTATGCCAGCGCTGGGTCTAACACCCTACGTGTTATGATAGAAAGTTTTTTTTTAAATATTTATTTAAAGAAACTCTTATCGCCATGAAAATATATGGCAGCCTCATAAAATTTTATGCAGATAATTAGAAGGATCCTATACTGTAGCTAAAACGCATTTGAAACACTATTTTTTACAGGGTGACACAAAACATTTTGATTTTTGTTTAATTTTTACTAGTCCTCTTTTCCTCTTCAGGACAAAACTTTTGCTAAAATGTATGAGGTATAACATATAAGGTAGCCATTAGTTTATATATAAGGAATAACTGAAATATATAAGGCATTATTTTAGAACATTAGAATATTTTGTATATATTCTTTATACTCTTAAAGTTTCGAGATAATTCCTAAAGAATTTTCCCAGATATTTGACAAAACGTCTAAATTTGAAAGTATCCAAATACTGTAAGGTAGACAGTGTATTTCTGATTATATATATATATATATATATATATATAAATTCTTTTCCATTTTTTTTTCTCTTTTTTTATAATTTAAATTTTATTTACAACATTATTCATTGTCATTTCTTCCTACAAATTTATTTTTCTACTTTTAATAATGTTCTATATACAATCATAAATTTGAATCACTTGTAAAATGTAAATAGTTTTACTGAATTTAGTAATATGTATAATTAGCGTTGTCGTCGCATATTATGTGGTTAGTTTATATTTCTCATAAAATAAATCTTTACTTTTTCAGTTATTGTATAAATTTCTTTCTTTTTCTTTTCTTTTTTTAATATAACAGTATTTTTTGCAATTTCTTACTCCAAATTAATTTTTGCACATGTTCTATCAGCATATATACTTACGCTCATCACTTACTGACCGACTCTGTCAAGGCTAAGAGATTTTCTTGGACACTATCTGTGTTTGAACCGCCACCTAATTTTCGTACTTTATGTAATTTTAAAACATCTAAATCGATAAGCTGTTTAATCCGACGGATTCAGAAAAATCGCCCCTTTCATTTGGTACTTTATTTGTAACAAATTTTTGATTAGATATTTTAAAATTAACAAAAATATAAATATAGAAATCAGAATACCATTCTAATATATTATTTATAATTATACTGTTATTTATCCTTTTTAATGTAATTACAACTACGCATACTTTAGAAAAAATATTTTTTCTTCTTTACTCATTGTGAAGCAGACTTCAACTAAAAATTTTATTTTTAGCAGAAATACTAAATAAAAATTTGTAATACTATTGGTATGCTTTATTTAATTTTATTACTTCTATCTAAAAACCATTTGATTTATCACTCAACATGAGTTGGAAATTGCTTGCAAATTTTCAAATATCAGTACTAAGTGCCCCGAAAAAGAAAAGAAAAGGAAAAACACACACACACACACACACACACATTTTAATTATATTAAAATATTTGTCGAAAAGATTTTCATTGCACATATAGCTAAGAAATACACTAGTAACAAGCTTTCTAATAAAAATGTCACCCTGAGAGCGGCCTATTCGTTTTGGAGTTACAATGTCTGACACATCTCCTTTTTGGTCGGAAATTAATAATGGACATGGAGTTAAATAAGACAAAATAAATTTCATTCAAAAGACTGCGTCTCTATTCACAGAAACAGAAGGGAAAATTCCGTCTCTTGTGAGAGCGATTAGTGTAGATTAGGTAGGCACTAGTGAGCTTAGTTTATGAGCACTTATGCTAAGAAAACGCAGGTTCGAAACGTGGGATCACTTTTTCTAGCATTGCTGAAATTATTTTGACCTTTATATCATAAAAGTGTCTAATATATATTGTCAAAGCTATCATTTAAAAACTATTATTTGATTTGATTTATTTATTTTTATTTTTTATTTATTTATTTATTTTTTCATTTTAATGTGTTTGTAAGAATCTAGCGTTACAGTGGAAACTTATTCAAAGATAGTTCTGTTACAAAATGATAGTTCGGAAATGCTCAATAAATAATATTGCCATTTCATATCCAGTTTCAACAAAATCACTACAGACTTTTGAAAGTGATACTGTACAACATGTTATGCCCCCTCTTTCCCTGATAGAGGGGGAAGGGTTTTAATCTTAAATATGATTCTTAGGTATATATAGTTACATATAAAAATCAAAGTTTTATGGGTATATTTTCTCCTTTGATTTATGAAAAGACATATTAAATATCTTGTTTTTCTACTCTAGTGATTTTTTATTCATTTATTTATTTATAGGGTGGGGGAGCAATTTAAAGTGTTTGAAATTCGTATTTAACACATTTTAATGAAATGATCCTATGTATATAGTATGTGTTTTATTTCTTTTTTTCTTTTGACATATGATGGATTACATGAAAACAAGTTTTACCCCCACCTTCCCATTTCTGCCACTACCCGCCTCACCAGTGGCCCAGGAGTTTTGCGATCATAACCTGTAAAAGAGAAGTACTGGGTTCGATACCAGGTCACGCTCTACGATATAGCCGTTCGGAGTTTTCCTTGGTTTTCTCCAAAAATCGCGTAAATACGGGCTGGTACCCCGTACAAACATGGTAGGGTGTTACCAACTACGCCTAGGAACCTAAATTAGCCGTGAAATTTATTGACCTTAATCCTAACACCAAAACATCTCCTAACTCCTTTGGAAAATGAAAAAATGAAAAATATATAAATAAAAATAGGATTTTTATTGTTAAATATTCATGAGTTACTTTTTAAAATAAGAATCGTATGAATATTTATATAGAACTGTATATGTATATATATATATATCTTTTTTCCCTGGAGATGGAAATGAATATATGAAAAAGACGCTTTATTCCTTATCTTCTTTCGAGATTCGGGGTGAGGGGAAAGAAGGAATGATTTGTAACTCTGAAATCGGTAATTTAGGTATTCATGCCTGTAATATTAAAAAAAAAAAAACATATATATTTCTTTCTTTCTTCTTCTTTTATTTATTTTTCTTGACATCTAAAAGCTTATATGAAAAGTTCTTGCTCCGTATCCTATTATTTTAATTTAGAAAATTCTTGAAATTTATAAATTTTAATTCTGTAATAGCATTTGTTACATTTTAAACGAAGATTATTATGCATATCATTTAAAAAAAAAAAAAACTTCTTAGAGGGAATAGACGTGTTAAAAATCACGCTTTGCTACACCCCTCCCCTTTAACTTTAGAGGGCGAATTACGAAAGATCCTGAAATTGATTTTATAAATTCGCATTTTGCATTTCAAAAATAGAATTTAATGGATGTATTATTATTATTATTTTTTTAATATAAAGGATGTGTGAAAAACTATTTTTCTCTGTTTACGCCTTTGAACAAAATACACTATTCTGCTTATAGTACAAATACGTAATTTGAATTATTACACTATATCTGGAGAAACATCTTTTTCTACAAGAAATACGAGTAAAGCGCTTACGTCCTCTTCCAATTGCCATTTATAGCCGAAGGGTACACGAGTAAAAGTTAGCGACACAGGAAGTAATTTATCACGATCCATCATTTTCCCCCTCTACAGAGATTGAAAGTAAAAGAAGATCGCAATATTTTTTTAATTTTTCGGCCGTTTTACAAAAAATTAAATGCATAAAAGTGAATAAAAGTGGTATGACACTAAACAAAAAAAATTTTTACATCTCTGAAGAGTTTTTCTTTTTAAATTTTCCTAATTGAACTAAAGATATCGATTTTTAAAGTAAAACATATGCAAATTCGCCCAGAATAAATTTAATTTAAATGTGTTAAAAATCATTTCTTCAAAAAAATAAAACTGTAGAAAGGTGTCAAAAGTTGTCCTCTACAGCACTGACAAATATTTTGCAAATCTATTGGTTTTTTAATTAATTATTAAGGGACAAAATTTCCCCATAGGTTAACATGGAACCTTGAATATTCAAGATGGCGGGTACACAGCAACCTTGTCGTAATCACTGTACGTCAATCTGTATGTCCCAAACCTAAACACCAAACTTGACTTATAATTATTTTTATGCTTTTTTGGATCGGTGGGAGTTCAATTTCTTATTATTCGCAATTTTTTTTTTCTTCTTCTTTCTGTACAGTAATGCATAAAGCTAAGTAATCATAATTCATAATTAAGGTGTGCAATCAAAATGTGATTCTTCTTCTTCTTCTTTTTTAAATAAATGTTCTATTTAAAAAAAAAAAATAATAATAAAATAAATAAATAAATTTGCATTATTATAGAGTTGTAAAAATAGTGTTGTTATTATTTAATTAAATGTTTATAAATCATTTTACATAAATTCGAGAAAGACTTATAAACAGCAGTTTGCAGGTACTGTAAAAATTTATTTGAAACATAAATTAACGAGTAATAATTTTCACTCAAACGAAAACAAAAACTGTCCATCATTTTAGTTCTCTGACAGTTTAAAAAATATCCTAAGCTTTGACGATTATTTAAAATTGAACGTAAGGACGATACAGATAAAAATCACTTATCTATATTAATAAAATCAGACTTTTGTCTGTAAATTTGTCAGAATCAAAAAATTTTGTGATATCTTCACGCTTCACACACCATGAAAGTAAAAAATGACTTCAGAAAATTTTGCCTGTGTGTGCGTGTGTGTCATCGTGTCTGCATGTCGCTATTTTTGTCCGGGTATCACTCGAGAACGGCTTTGACGGAATTCAGCTGCGCTTGGCAAGAATTTAGATCTTTACCCAACTTAAAATTATATCTATCAGCTTTTCCAGAAATCCTCCCCCGTTCCCCCCTGGGGGGCAAAAGACAAAAACACGTTTTTCCGGGTATCACTTAAGAACGGACAGACGGAATTCAACTGCGCTTGGCAAGAATTTAGGTCTTTACCCAACTTAAAATTATATCTATCAACATTTCCGAAATCCCCCCCCCCGTTCCCCCCTGCGACGGCAAAAGACAAAAACACGTTTGTAAGCATAACTCGGCTCCAAATTACTTCACAATAAAGAAATTCCACATGGGAAGACTAGACATGAGTACAAATAAAACAATATCTGCGATTTAGGAATTTTCGATTTTTAAGGGAAGGAGGGGGGAAAATCGATTTTTGGCGGA